>OY986975.1:3833837-3944615 GCA_963920575.1 Narthecium ossifragum
CCCGGCGCTATCCGCCAGTCTCCGGCGCATCTGGTCGGCGCTCCGCCCGTGGCCCCGCTGCCCCGCGGCCCGCGGCTCCCCTCCCCCCACATTTCCGTCCATCCACTCCTTCAAGAGGAGTTAAATCTTGAAATTTGCCGGCGATCTTCCGGCCAAATTCTTCAAGATCCTTTGGCCATTCTCCATCTTACTTTCCAGTAAGTTTTTTATCTTGAAATTTTAGTTATTGTTGTTGTTGTGTGAGATTTAGGGTTTAGATAGTGAAATTAGGGTTTTTTTTTATAGCATGCCTATTTTTTATTCGAAAATTCATTTTTTAATCCTGCTGGTATGATGATTTGGATAGTGGCATTGTTGATAAATTTCATAAATTTTTAGTATTAATTCAATTAGATTATATGAAACATGTTTTCCATATAAATTTATACTATTAACTTGTAATTTCTTTCTAATCGACTCATAATTGTCATCATATTTGTGTTATTTATAGTGATGGATAATGGCATTGTTCCACTATTGTGTCGGATGGACGGAAATGTGGAATTAAAGGGTAATGCGGGTGATATTGAGTACATAGGTGGCCGAATCAAACCAAGTAGGATACGGAAAAATGCAAGTTATGCGGATTTAAAGGCTTTAATGTTTGATTTAACTGGATACAATCCAAACTATTTCGACATTCGCATAATTTGTAGATATCCAATGGGAGAAAGCATGTATTGCGGTGTAGAAATAAAGGATGATAGTGATACTAGTGGCATTCTTAGCCTCTATCTAGTCATTCCAAGTATACAATTGTTCTTGGTGAAAATTGGTGTCGAAGTCAACAATAACCCTCCAAATAATACGACATTTGGTGAATTTACACGCCTACTACAACGAGAAGATGATTCAACGGATAACGTCTTTCTTTGGTCTTATGGCGCTCCCATCTTCGGACACCAGACATCGCAGTAAGTAATTTATTGTCAAACATGTAATTTTATATCTTGGTTTGCCCTTGTTCATGAGTTCGCTTGTGTATGAACATGCAGGCCTTACCGGCAGGAGGATACATGGTTGACTCCTGAATACACGCAAACTACTCCGGGTACAAACATGGGACATGACCCGTCGAGTTTGCTCGGAGGCCACCAATATGATGATGACAATGTCAGTAGCGGCCATGGAGATGCTTCTATGCCTTCAACATCTCGAAGCCCCTTGATAGATGTTGATGTCGAGGATCATGATGACGATTGGATCGATAATACTGCACTGAGCAACCAGCCAACACGTCATGATGAAGGTATTGATGTTCCAATGCCGCTTACTCCAACACAGTACGAGGAGGAGTTACCAGATGAATTCCCAAATGATGAGTGGGTCGACCGAATGACAATGAATAATACCATACCCGGGGTATTTGAAGACCCGACCCCGTTCGATGGTGAATTATATAAAAAGCAAATATTCGAGACCAAGGCATCACTTATGCATGCTCTTCAACAGTACGAGCTTCGGAGGTTTGCAGAACATTGCACTGTCAAGTCCGGGCCGAAGGTGTTGACCGTCAAGTGCTGTAATCCTGATTGTTCTTGGCGTTTGCATGCGTCTACTTATAAGGAAACATCTTACTTTCAGGTACAGAGCACTCATTGCATTTAGTGTAGAGCACTCATTGCGTTTAGTGTCAAGTGTCGTAATCCTAAAGGAAACATCTTACTTTCAGGTGAAGAGTTACGGTGGTTCACATACATGTCGGGCGGGTTTGTTGAATACCAACCACCGTCACTGCACTGCTCAATTCATATGTGGTATCATACTTGGTGCAATAAGGAAAAACACCGCTATGACCCCCAAAGATATTGTGCAAAGGATCAAAGATGACTACCATGTCAACATCAGCTATGCAAAAGCATATCATGCACGCATACTAGCTATGAAGATTATATATGGTGATTGGAAAGAATCATATAATATCCTGCCTTGGTATATGCAAGCAATGGTGGCAGATAATCCTGGTACTGTAGTGAAGCTTCAAACGGAGACTGTGTGCACCGGTGTTGATATATTTGAGCGCGTCTTCTGGTCGTTTCATCCTACTATCGAGGCTTTCAAACACTGTCGACCCATAATATCTATCGATGGAACACACCTATATGGAAAGTATCTTGGCACTTTATTAGTCGCGACGGCAGTGGATGGCAACGATCATTTGATATCAATAGCATATGCCGTGGTTGAGTCTGAAAATTCCAGCAGTTGGTCATGGTTCCTTGCTCTACTTAGAGTATATGTGGTCAGTGGAAGAAGAGGTATAGCTATAATTTCAGACCGACACAGAGCAATCAAAGAGGCAGTAAGGACAAAGTTCCCCCCGCCGTTAGGCGTCCAGCGATTCTGTATGAGGCACTTTGCAGACAACTTCAGAAGCAAGTTCAAGGATGATAATTTGTATAGCTTATTTTGGGCTGCAGCAAAGAAGATCCACAAGGAGGCATTTTATAAGATCATGGATGGAATTAAAAAAGTTAAGCCAGAAGCTTATCAGTGGCTCGTTACTGCAGAGCCACCAGAAACTTGGGCGTTGTCTCATGATGATAACAAACGGTTTGGCTCAATGACTACCAATTGGTCTGAAAGTTTGAATAATGGTTTGAAAGGTGTACGGGGTATGCCTATTAAAGCATTAGTGGCCAAGACCTTTGAAAGGATGAATGACCTCTTCAAGCGCCGTCGTCGTGAGGGCCAAGCAATGACTGGTGAGCTGACACCAGTAGTTGAAGATGTACTAGACAAGCATTGCATACTAGCCCAATCATGTCATGTGCAATCATTTGACGGCGGTGAGTACACGGTGATAGAACGACATGAGGTTACATTTACTGTCAAGTTATCTGGACAGGAAGGGACATGCAGTTGTGGACTGTTTCAGATGATGCTTTATCCATGTCCGCACGTTCTAGCCGTATGCGGTGACATATCGATCAGGGCTTCGGCGTACGATTTCGTTTCACCGTTTTACACCTCCAGCATGTACAGACAAACATATGCAACTCATTTCCATCCTATTCGTGGAGATCAACACTGGCCGGTAGTCGAAGAGTACACATTGCTTCCCCCACATATGCGGAGGCCGGCTGGGTGTCCGAGGAGTACAAGGTTGCATAATGGCATGGATGAAATGAGAGGATTGCAACATGTAAGGTGCAGCAGGTGCAATCAGACGGGTCACAACAGGGCTACATGCCGCGAGCCATTACCTAACACAGATACACGAGTAATGATGCTTCTCTAATTATTGTATTAAAGTATATTCCTTTGTAGTAGATTGCACATATCCTTTATTTTAGACTATATATTAATATTTTTCAAATGCATGCAACAAGCTCGAGATGGCTCACATGGGGGCCTTTGACCCGAGGCCGTACGAGGGTGAGCCTGATCCGATTTCTCCAGACGTACTTTGGGACCAGGACAAGCACCGCTCCGTGGCGGTTTGGGATGGCCAGGTAAATGTTACATATAGAACATTTATTGTTATTAAGTTTAATATTTTAATATTTGTATTTGATAGCTAACATTTATAATTTACATACAGGATGACGATGACCTCGGCCTTAAGTGTACAGAGCACTCATTGCGTTTACAGTCTTGGCGGATTGTGGATGAGCGCCAGATAGATTTGCTTCGGCGTTGGGGGTTTTATGTTGTCAGTAGACTGCTACCGATTCGACTTGATCGTTGTTTGATCACAGCGCTAGTGGAGCGATGGCGACCAGAGACTACTACTTTTCACTTGCACCACGGGGAGATGACGATCACATTGCAAGATGTTGGGATACTGATGGGTTTACCTGTTGATGGCGCGGTAGTTTCAGGGAGCACGTCAGGCATTTGGCATGACATATGCTTGGAGCTGCTCGGTGCTGTACCCGTGGAGGGCCGACCGACTATGCTTGAGTTGTCGTGGCTACGCTCTACTTTCGGATATATTGGACCAGATGCCACGGATCAATTTGTATATCAGGCTACACGCGCCTACATTTTATATGTGTTGGGTTGTTTAGTCGTACCTGATGCGAGTGGCTCCAGGGTAAGTACAATTGCCTATTTATATTTTATTTATCTATCTATTGAATCAACTAACATTGTCTTTCAATTGTAGGTACATATGAAGTATCTACCTTTGTTGCATGACTTGGATATATGTGGACAGTATGCTTGGGGGGCGGCGTGCCTAGCACATCTCTTTCGGGAGCTATGTAAAGCTTCACAAAGAGGAAAGCATGAGATTTCTGGATGCCATTACCTGTTACAGGTGATTTATCATTTAAATATTATATATAGTTGTTTTAAATATTTTATATTATACCTAATATGGAGTTGTTTTCACAGGTATGGTCATGGGAGCACCTCCATATAGGACGGCCTGAACTAATGCCACGACGACCACTAGCTATCCAAGAGCAAAATGAGGAGCGTGATTTGCATATCCTTGAAGGCCCCTTAGCAATCCAGTACGAAGTCTTGATTTTTTAAAAATATTTTTTTAATATTTTGTTAGCATTAGCACCGAACTATTTATGTGTAATGTAGATGGACAGCACCACATAGCGGTAGAGGGAACCCGCATGGCCGTTATTTAGCTTACTACAGAGAGCAGTTGGATAGGCAGCTGTTATCCCATGTATTCTTTCTCATGATCCACGATTTTGCTACCTACTTTAATGTTGATGTGATCTAACTGAGTTCGTATTTTAAATTTTAGATTATATGGTATCCATACGCACCGCAGCGTCTAGCACAATTACCGGCCCTTTGCACTGCAGGGTTTGCTGTCTGGAGGAGTCATGTGCCGCTCATATACTTTGATGTTGTGGAGATGCACCATGCACTACGGGTGATGCGGCAGTTTGGCCTGCGACAAAAGATACCGCCCTCGGTGACAGAGAGACTATCGTGTGCAAGCCGTCGGGGCAATGCTACTGTCACGCCCCGACCCAGAAAACCCATCCGAATCGAGGCGTGAGCCACCGAAACCTGTTTACATCATCAATTGGCGCACAAGTATATAACTGCTATGAATTAAAACAATTTAATTCTCAACTTCATAAAATTTTTGACATAATTTCCTTTATAATTATAACACAGGAAACCTGTACATTTGATAATTTTACAAATTACAATTAGGACAAAAGATTAATCATTACATTCCTCAAATGTCTACATTAAAGAATGTTACAACATTTCTCCAATACAATTGAATTAATAGATCATATAATCATGTCCTCGAATACATCATGTTATACCTCAATTTATACATCACTAATTAAAACTGTAAATTAACTGTAGATGAACTCCTCGAAGCTTCAAGTCCTCGATCACCTCGAAATATCGCGCCATCTTCTAGAAGATCACCTGAAAGAAGGAACTGCATCGACCTGCATCGCCGATGCAGCCCAGGTAGGGTGAGCAACAATGCCCAATAGGGTTCTACTCTACGTCGCACAGAAAGGAAGGGAAACTGCAACTGTGTCGTTCTCCGCCTAAGCCTAAGGTATGCCAAGGGGCCCCATAACCCCGTCGATTCCCGAGGGCTCCTGTCCAGGTCCCACCCTCACCCAAGAGCAAACGAGAGGAAACCAAGACTGCGGGCTCCTGTCCAGGTACCACCCTGCCCAGTCGTACCATCTCTCGCGGGGACACACATGTCAGGGACATCGACAACCATCCTTAGCACTTGGCCTTGGAGACCAACACGACCTCTACACCTCAAATACAAGAATATAATCCATGGTCGACTATAGCAATAATCTCAAATGCTATCAAACATAATCATTTATGACAATCACGCCCTAATCCTCGACTACCCAAACCCCGGTCCTAGGGCTAGATCCGGGCTACCCGAGAACCCCGGATCGGCGATCGAACCCATCGCCTACCACCTAGCCTTAATGCTACTAATGCATACAACATGCATGAGCCTATACAAGCAACTAGGCCTAGGTGTCTCTATATGACATCTCACCAAGCATGTCCAATATAGCATACAATATGATAAAAGAGGGAGCTAAGCCATTAACGTACAACAAGGAATAACAATTACTTAACCATACACATAATACGGTCAATGCATAACCACCACAAGCAGTCGACATATTTCAATCCAAATTTCGACATTACGACGGCATGCACCGTCATCAACCAGAAATTGTACAATGGGCACACCCCTAGCTAATCAATTAACAGGGCGCCACTGACCCGCACAATATAAGCATTTCCATAGTATTAAGAAACAGATTAAACATCTGGCACAACCTCGGCCCATTTAATATAAACATTTGCAAAGACATCACTCCCTTGGTCAATCCCACGAAGAAAATAGAGACGGGCGCACAGCCGGCCCTAGGCTTGAACATGATATGAGAATATACTACTGGCATAATTCGTACGAGAATACAAGACTTGAATAGCGGAAGGAGTAAATGGCATTAAGGGTTAGCAAAGCGAATAAATCTCAGATTTCATGGACAACCTGATAAGGCAAAGCTAGCAAAATCGGGATAGCAGAAATCCATGTAAAACGGGGAGATAAGAGAACATCAGAAGCATACTTCCCACGGAGACAAGCTCCCTAAAAATATAACCCATCTTTCAAATGATGCATGTTCTATGGTGGTTTATCATGAAGACGACATAATGCACCGGAAAACATGCTATGGAAAGCAGAAAAATGCATCCACGCAGAAGGTCAATAGAATCTAGTATAATACGTGAAACATTCAAAGACCCAGCAGACTGCATGTCTAAGCCAAACTCAATGTGTTATTCCATAAGTCCTTGCACATAAATCCTGCGTAATGAGGGGCTCACAATGCAAGTTCTCAGCTAACAGATAAAAGCCGCATTGTCTTCACACACGGAAAGCAAGAGATATACCAAATAGCTAACAACCAAAACATGTGGATTGATTAGCCTAAACAAACATCCATGTATCCAGCCATGGAAAACGAAAAGAGAGAGAGAGAGCATGGTGGAACATCCATGGCAACAACGCAGGAATAACAGGACATATCACCAGCCACAAGCCACGAACGCGAAGCATAGCCGGAGAATGGAGGAGGCAGGGCAGAAATAGAGGAATCCAAGCAGCCAACCACCAGTCCCAAACAGAGCCCACGAAAGCCGAAGGATCAGCAGTTGATCCAAAAGAAATCCAACAATCACAACGATCAAATCCAACGATGAATCCCAACTATAACTCGTAAAACTCACAGCAATTCAAAACGGAAGTTTGAAGAGGTTCACATGCACCCGCCCATACATGTACAGAGGAGAAACTCCAACCTTCGGCAGGCCAAGAACAGGGGAGAGAAATCCAAGGAAGAACTATACCAATCACCATGGCAAAGGGGAGGAAGAAGCAAACATGGCCACGAGATCACAGAGGGAAAACTAAAACTCCAAGGAAACAGGGGAATTCGATCAAATCCAAGGAAAGAAGAGAAAACCCGTCGAAAACCCATCAGCATACAAGGAACTAGGCAACGGCAGCGAAGAAGAAGGAAGAACATCACCAGCGAATTCAAAAACACCCAATAGCATGCATCAATCCATACCATGGCAGCAGAGAGAGGGAGAACTTCGAGCAATCTAAACTAACATGCTTCAAATGGAGCATCCACTAATCTAGTAGAGTCCTAAACCAGGTTTAGGGAAGGAACCCTACCTCTAGCGTCGGATTCGCCTTCTCCTTCCTCTTCTCCGGCCGTGCGTCGCCCCCGAGCTCGAGATCTCTGCTGCTCGCACGTCGCCGCCGATCGTCGTTGAGAGAAACCCAGCCACCGCCGTCCTCTCTACCGGTCGCCGTTGCCTCGGGTCGCGATCGCCGCCGACGTCGCCAAGTCCTCCTCTCCCCTCTGGTTCACCGCCGCCTCTCTTTCTCTAATGATCGGGATAGAACCCTCACGAGAGAGAGAGCAGGGTTAAGAAGGTTTGGGTTTAGTCGAGTGGTGACTAAGTCTCCTAACCACTCGATCAGCCAGATTTAATCACGACCGCTCAAATCTTGATCCTTATGATCTAACTCAGATCCTCCGATCTGGGGTACTCCTATTAGTCTAATCAAACACATACATCATTACAAGGTCGTGTATGCGCAACGCGTGTGTGGAACCAACTCCGCAAGGGTAATTTAGCAAATTACCCCTAGAGTTGCAACGATCAGCGGGGATCGCAAAGCAAGGCCAACCGAGCCCAAAACTAACAGAACCAGACCCTCGACCGACGCGGTCGGACCAGGTTGGAGGTACGGGTCCTCATAGCTACTGCGGACTAGGTCAGTACGCATCACCAGTATATCACCCAATGGGAGGAACGACACCAGAGGATCATTGACGGTGCAGTGGACGATGGTGAGGATCCTGCGGCATATTTTCAGTGGTATTGGGGGATCACCAGGAGGTATGTCAGTAGGCCTAGATTGGAGGACAGAATGGCCTTTCAGCCGAACATACACATGCTACGGAAGCTGGTAAATATAATTTGTTCGTTAGTAATTAATTCTTATATTATGTTAATCTAACTAAACTTTCTTAACTCGTCATGAACAGTATGACACAGCCGAGGAGAATTACATGCTGTGCCGCGACCGTTCTGGAGAGGAGCTCGCCGATCGTTTGACACCGGTATTCTACTCTATGATGGAGGATTTGCGGATTTGCGGCGGAGATCCTGTCAGTTCACAACAGTCGCAACAGACTATTGTTCAGACTCCTTTCTATGACATACCTATATCTTAAGATATACCATCATCATATCCAGTCATGGGCACGACAGAGGAGGATTCGGAGGGACATGATGAACAAGATGTCGGTGTCGGTGCTACGATGGGGAGAGGGGAGGCTGGACCGTCGAGGAAGAAAAGGATGGCAGTGAAGAAAAGAACTTGGAGATTGTGATTGTCTTCTATTGTAAATTTGGTATTTTTTGGTTAATGGTTTGTGACCATTTAGAGATGTTAATTATGTTTGATGTAAACGATTTTGATTTATATAAAGACTGTGTATGGTTGTGAATGGGGTGGGTGAGTGTTTAGATGTGAATGGGGTGGGTGGATGTTTAGATGTGAATGGGGTGGGTTGGTGTTTAGATGTGATTTGTAAAACATGTATTTTTGTGATTGTATGGTTGTACAGAGCGAAAAAAAAAAACTAAAGTGAGTTTGCTGTGAGCACCAACTAAGACGTAATTTGAAGTTACGTCTTATTTGGTGAACCCAGGGAAAAGGTTCCAGGTAAGACGTAACTTGGAGTTACGTCTATAATAAAGACGTAACTCCAAGTTACGTCTTAGTAGTGACCACTCTTCCCCGCCCGCCCTTGACTTCCAGCTGGAGGGAACGGTCAAAGACGTAACTTCAAGTTACGTCTACATTAATAAAGACGTAACTTCAAGTTACGTCTTTAATGCCAGATTAAAAAAATGAAAGGCCACGCCAGCGTGGCGCTGACGTGGCCAAACCAGGCATACGTCCATGAATATTTTCTTCATAGACATATTTTAATAATATTTTTTTAAAAATAATATTATTTTAAAAAAATTTCTTAATTGGATTTTCACCTTTGGATCTACCCCGTCAGTTGTCTCCCGGCTCCGCTTTATAAAATTGATTTATGCTTTTTCTCATCTGACGTATGTGATTCCCTTGTCTATTCTGGGGGCCACACGAACCCTTGCCGCGTCCTAATCTTCTTCCCCGTCATCGCGTAATCATTGGTGGTTAATGCCATCTTCCTCTCCGATCTACCCGGACACGGTGGCGTCAGCCGTCAGGCGTGAGTGAGAGACAACCTAGCAATGCACCTTCCTTAAGAATTGCATGACAAAAGACACAAGCCACCAATACCAACATGGTGCCGTGAAAGTCTCTTCTAATGAGGGAAATACGGAACTTATCATGGTTTTCTAGCTTGTTAAGAACCTGTCATCCTGAGTAGTTTTTTTTTATTTATTGAATAGTTAAGCCTGAAGGATTTTGTTGCAAGTTTAGTTTCACTAGGAGAGCATGCTGAGTCTGGAATTGAATCTTTTTGAAGGGAAGGCTAGTTAGTTCTGGCCTGCATGCATACCTTTTCTCACTCAAAATCATGATCTTGTGATCTCTAGTGTTCATGGAATTTTACTTATATGGAAGCATCTGAATGACTTTTAATACGTTATATAACAGGCCACAGGGCTTTTAAGAGGCTTGCAGCTTAGCCCAACCTGAACCATGGCTTGTAGTTGTGTGCTGTGCCGAGCATGGGGCTTGTTTGCCAACTGGGGTGCCGTCCAGGCCGTGTCTTTGCACTGCCAGCAAGCCACATGTCAGGCCCATTAACGGCCCAGCTCAATTTGCACAGCCTGCAAGGCACGGATCGGGCCAGGATGGCCCATTTTACACCGAATCCGATTGGGAACCACACGATATTACTGCCCGAATCCAAGATTAGAAGGCATACCGCCGGATTCATATACGAATCCAATCCGACCCGCACACTTCTCTCTCCCCTTATCTTGTAGCTCCCAAACTCTCCTATGATTCCTACGATATCCATCATGCAATCCCATTTCATACCAAAGGTCTACAATTGCTTCGCTTCATCCTATCTGCCAAAAAAAAAAAAAGATCTTTAGATCATTCTTGTTGTGTAATGGCGCTAAAATCCCGTCTTTGTTCATTGGCAGGGCTCTCTGTTTGGTGACTGGAGGTTTAACAAGCATGGAAGGGTGCATAGGAGAAAGCCCAGGATCTCCATGGTTAGTTTTCATCTCTTATACGATCATATGCGTTCTTTCATCTTAAATAGAGATGTGTAGGTGGTTTCAATCATGGTTTCTCTTTTCTCATGCAATGATCTGAATGGGCTAGTAGTTACATGGCATGTGAGCTCCTAGATGAGGTTGATATCATGTGAGCTCCATTTAGTTACGTTTTGAAGTTGCAGTTGAAGTGCTTGAGAAAATGATTGTGTGGCTATGCAATCACATACAATGTTGCAGTTGTTATGCCTGTGTGTTTTTACTAATGTACTGATGTACTGATGCAAAGCATGTTTCTGTGGTTCCTCAGCAAGCCTTTGTGTCTTGATCGCGAGTCGCTTTGATATTCTCCATATGACAGGATACGTTTCTACTGGGAGATATCTAGTTTCTTTGTTATGTGCTTGTATGACTTATGCTAGAATTTGATCTTTGGGCTGTTTAGATGCATGTATTTCTGCATTTAGTCCTAGAAGTTATATCCTCGGTAGGGCAGCACTATCTTCGCATCGCTATTTACAGATGCATATGCGCATATGCTACAAGCACTTAGTCTGCTACATCATACTTACTTCCAATTTCTCACATTTTCCGTTTCGTTTCGTTAATAACCATACGCAACAACCGATCTATCAACAAGAATGGAACAAGGAATAAAGCTGAGCAAACAATCTTAATGTGCATCATTGCCGTGGTTTTAGCATATGCTAAAATTTGCTGACTGATGAGGTGAAGATAGGGAAATGTTAAACCATTCGAGCTGCTAAACAACTTGAGCTCATACAGATGAACCAGTACCTATGGAAGCATATTCTACCTCTCCATAAAAGAAAGGAAAAGTCATCCTTTTGCTAGTGGTGGATTTACCAGAAACAATTTCACAAATCAAAGCATGCCCACGAAGAACAGAATAGAGGGAGAGAAGCAAACACTATACATTCTCTTGCAGTTAATAAGTGACCTTGGAGAGGATTTAGTTGCAGGCATTTTGCTACCAACACGAAAGCTATATCAGCTGAGGCATGATCTGTTAAGCAAGTCTGCATCTAACCTAACTATAGATGCTAACTTTAGAGTCTAAGACAAAACAACCACTGAACACTGCATTATAATAAGTAAGAAACTTCTTAGTTCATAGGATATAATTTGGGCTTTCGGTCAAGAAGAAAGGCAAGCCATAATGAATAAATTTAATGGTCTTCAGCCATCCTGCCTCACAAGTTTCCTGAGCAGAGTCTCTTTAGTTCTTTACAAATGCTAATGAGAGT
Organism: Narthecium ossifragum; assembly: GCA_963920575.1. Classification (NCBI taxonomy): domain Eukaryota; kingdom Viridiplantae; phylum Streptophyta; class Magnoliopsida; order Dioscoreales; family Nartheciaceae; genus Narthecium; species Narthecium ossifragum. The sequence continues at coordinate 3,845,894 of OY986975.1, forward strand.
CTGATTTTGCACAAGTATTATTTCTCATGTATACATCGAATTTTATTTCAATGGACAAAGCTTTGAGGAAGATTGTGGAGAAGGGACTAATAGCTGGTGTTGTTTCACAAGAATATCAGCATCTTTTTTTTCAGTATAGTCTAGCTGGACCAGTGTCTTTCCTTCCGAGATGCATGACTCTGCCTTGTTGTTTCTTATGGCTGATCACCTAAAATGCCTTGAAGTTTATAATCATCAACAAGGGGACTAAAAACCAAAATTAACCATATTTCTAGGGAAGGTATGTAATTCTACTTCTGACTGTTCACAAGCTACATCTGAAAGTCTGGGATCCGAAGTATAAAAGCTGTGGATGCCTCATAATTTCTCACAGGAAAGCTGGACAAGCTCTAGTAAGAAACCAAAGGGGACCTCATGCAATCAGAGAGCTTCAGATGCCAACATGCTTCTTGCTGGTTCCAAACCAGATGTTCAATTGAATATCGCTCCTCTTGTTAATGCTTTAAAAGCTTCCGCGGGTGAAAATGTTGCCTGCTTTCACTTTCCAGGGCATAACAAAGGAAAAGCTGCTCCTCCATTATTGTCTCAACTAACTGGTCCAGGTGCATTTCTGCATGACATCAATGAGCTCGATGATCTGTTCGCTCCAAAGGGAGTGATCTTGGATGCTCAAAGAAGAGCTGCTGAGCTATTTGGATCATCAAAGACTTGGTTTCTTGTCAATGGAACTACATGTGGAATTCAGGCATCAATTATGGCTACTTGTTCCCCTGGTGAAAGACTCATCCTCCCCCGGAACTCTCATATGTCTGCAACATCTGGTCTGGTTTTATCCGGAGCAGTCCCCAAGTACATGATGCCAGAGTACAGTTCTCTGTGGGACATTGCAGGTGGGGTGACTTCACAGCAGGTAGAGAAAGCAATTAAAGAGCTGGAGGAAGAAGGGCAGAGAGCAGCTGCTGTTCTGGTCACTTCACCAACTTATCATGGCATATGCAGCGATGTTGATGGCATTGCAGAACTATGCCATTCTTATGGTGTGCCTGTCATCATTGACGAAGCTCACGGTGGCCATTTCAAGTTCCACCCCAGGTTCCCAAGGACAGCACTTGAACAAGGAGCCGACCTAGTAGTACAATCAACTCACAAGGTTCTATGCTCTCTTCAACAGTCATCAATGTTACATGTATCCGGGAATCTTATAGACAGAGATAGGGCAAACAAATGCCTGCAAACACTCCAAAGCTCAAGCCCCAGCTACCTGCTTCTTGCGTCTTTAGATGCTGCAAGAGCTCAGTTGCATGAAAAACAGGATGAAATCTTTGAGAAAGCCTTAGATCTAGCGATTCGCATTAGACATCAGATTAAAGATCTTCCAGGCATCTCAGTCCTAAATTTATCTAGTTTTGTCTCCAATTTTCCTGATATTGATCCTTTGCGTCTCACTCTTGGTTTCTCACAGCTCCAAATATCTGGCTTCACAGCAGATGACATATTATGTGAGAAACTAAATATCATCCCAGAGCTTGTAGGGAGCAAATCTATCACATTCGCAATCAACTTGGGGACTCATACGGAGGACATTCAGGGACTTGAATCAGGAGTAAAGTATCTGTCAGAATCTTACTTTAGGGGAAATGGATCCAAATACATTGTTGATAGTGGTACGTGTGTACCCTTTGCTGATATTACTATGATATTGAGTCCTAGAGAGGCCTTTTTTGCAAAGAAGAGAAAGGTGAAAATTGCAGACAGCCTTGGTGAGATATGTGGGGAGCTAGTTTGTCCTTACCCGCCTGGTATACCGGTGTTGGTCCCTGGTGAAGTTATAACTGAGGATGCTCTATCTTATCTCATCAATATTAGGAGGCTGGGTGCATCGATCAGCGGAGCAGCAGATAATGAACTTAATAGTATAGTTATTTGCACTTTATAGTTGCGATTATGGGATATTATGTCTGACCACTGAATAGTTTTCCTGCTTTCCAAAAGATGTTCCGAAAGGCAAGAGCAAGTGTTTGCTTTGTACCTTACTAATTGGGTAGGAAGAGTGATAGGACCTGCTTGCTGACACAGGGCCTACCAGGTTCAGGATGGCTGAAAGGAGCCAGCCACGAGATCGCAGGAAGGAGGAGCAGTGAAATAAAGAAGAAGAAGGAAAGCAGAGAAACAGAGGAGGATACTTAGAGATAGGAAGAAAAGATGTAAAATTATTTCAATGCCTGTAATAGCTTACATCTTCTGAATTTAATGAACTACATTAGCATCATAATGGAAACTCAGCTATTATGACTGTTTATTTATTCCTGATTGCTGCTTGATTGCTGCTGCCATTCCCGGCAGTTTCTTGCTTAATTTCCCACCAGCTCTGTGCCTTGATTCCTTGCCAGCTCTGTGCCTTGATTCCCTGTCAGCCAGTTCTTCCTCCTTTGGTATGTATGAATCACTTCTGGCTGGAGCTTCCAATTCAGCATCCTATCAAAGAGAAGCAGTTGTCCTTCACCCTTGTAGGGTTGCTCTTTTCTTTCAGTGAGTAGCTTTCTGTCCTTGCTTTTGATAGTTGAATAAAGTGTGTGGGATGAGGGGTGGTCTCTTCCTGTCCTTGCTTTCCTGTGGTTTCAATCTTTGTTTCATCTTTGTTTCTCTTTTCTCATGCAATGATTTGAATTGGCTAGTAGTTTCATGGCATTTGAACTTATACTTTCATGTGCATGCATTTTAAATAGAGATATGAAGGTGGTATCAATCATGGTTTCTCTTTTTTCATGCAATGATCTTAATGGGCTAATAATTAGCATTGCATATGGACTTATACAAAGGTTGAGATTAAGTAGAATGTTTCTTTTGGGTGGCAACTTGGTTCATTTGGCTACTTGTTAAGTTGCAGTTGAAGTGCTTGGGAAAATGTTTCTTTGTCTATGCAATCAAATAGAACGTCATGGTGGTTGTGCCTGTATGCTGTTGCTGATGTAGATAAGTTTTTCTTAGAAGATGAACAATCACTGTGGCTCCTCAGCAAAACCTTTGAGTTTTGATCACGAGTTGCTCGAGTTTTTGCTATAGGATAGTGTTATACTTGAGAAAATCTAGTTTCTTTCTCGGTAGGCGCTTGCTTTTGTTGCAGGGTATCTTTAGATTTTTTGGATGCATGTTCTTTAGAGCATGTATTTCTGCATTAAATCCTCGAATTGGTCTTCTCGCTGGGCCAGCAGTATCTCTGTTGTTTCTGGTATATATGCACTATTTTGTGTTCTCTTTTCCTTATGACTGATCACCTAAGGTACCTCCATTTGATGGTGATCGACAAATGGAGTAGAGTTATAGAAAGTATCCACTTTTGCATTCTGAGGTGAAGAATGCTGTTCTATCCAAGACCATTTACCAGCTGCATCTGGAAGCTCAGGATCCAAAGGATAAACCTATGCGTGCTTCATAATTTCTCACAGGAAATTTTCAGAAGCTCTAGGAAGAGACGAGAGGAGACCTCGTGCTATCAGAGGGACTCAGATGCCGACATGCTTATTGCTGGTTGTCAGTCAGATGCTCAATCGAGTAATGCTCCTCTTGCTTAGGCTGTAAAAGCTTTTGTAGCCTGAGATGTTGCCTGCTTTCAATTTCCATGGCATAACAGAGGAAAAGATGCTCCTTGCTTACTGTCTAAACTAATTGGTCCAGGTGCATTTCTGCATGAACTCTCTAGTCTTGCCAAGCTCGAAGATCTGTACACTCCAAAGGGAGTGACCTTGGATGCTCAAAGAAGTGCTGCTTCGCTATTTGGATCATCCGACACTCGGTTTCTTGTCGATGGAACTACATGTGGAATTCAGGCATCAGTTTTGGCTACATGCTTTCCCGGTGAAAGACTCGTCCTCGCTGGAACTTTCATATATCTGCCACATCGGGTTTGGTTTTATATGGTGCAGTGCCTGGGTACATCATCCCAGAGTACAGTTCTCTTTGGGACATTGCTGGTTGGAAGAGAAAGCAATAATAGAATTGTAGGAAGAAGTCCGGAGAGCAGCTGCTGTTCCAGTCACTTTACTACCTTATTCGGATATGCGCAGCAATGTAGGTGGCATATTAGAGCTATGCCTTTTCTGTGGTGTTCCTCTCATAGTCAACAAAGCCCACTGTGGCCATTTTAAGTTCCACTACAGGTTTCCAAGCACTGCACTTGAACAAGGAGCTGACCTAGTGGTACAATCAACTCACAGGGTTCTGTGCCCTTTCACACAGTCATCAGTGTTAAATGTATCTGGGAATCTTATAGACAGGGATAGACTCAGCAGATGCCGACAGACGCTCCAAAGCTCAAGTATGAGCAACCTGCTCTTTTCGTCGTTAGATTCTGCAACTATGGGATATTATGTCACCAATATTTGGCGAATGGTTGCATGGATCAGCAAAGCAGCAGATAATCAACTGAATAGTATGGCTGTTTGCAGTTTAGAGCTGCAACAATGGGATATTATGTCTAAGATCTATTATATTTTTGTTTTTTTTTTCTCTACTACTGGAGTATATTTAGGTTGAAAATGGAGGTTGAGCTTAGGGATGACAATGGGGCAGGTCTTTCCAAACCCAGCCCAACCCCATTAATAGAGAAGATTGGGGTGGTCCTCTGTGCTCCCTTCACATTTGCAAGTCTCATGTATTTTAAGTTTCAATTTAATGTATATTAAGTTATCACGCAAAAGTGTCCCTCAAAGTTCACATGAGCAATCTCTTTGAATCAAATTGAAATTGACAATTGACTGCAGAAATGCAAAATGTTTTTTGTAGATTGGAAACTTGGTACTATGTAAACCCTCATCTTACCTTTGTTCCTTACATCACAGGAAACAGAAAGTCTACTGACAGATGTGAGATCAATCAAGGATTGCCGTGTCACTGGCACGCGTCGTTCCGGTCGGTACCTATATATCTTATGGACTTGGTGGTTCAGAAAACTGGAAGCATTTGCACTACTAAATTCACTTGCAGAGTTTAACATTAAAATTGTTTTACTGTGTACTCACAGGGCCTCCACCTCATCCCTGCACTATTCTAATACTTGGTGTGGAAGATCATGTGACCACAATGCAAAGGTGGCAGTTAATGCTGCAGAATCTTGTGTCTTGATCTGAGCTCCTGTGAAGAATAATGACAAAGATTGAGGTGAGTAGCACAAGTTGTCTTGCTATATATATATAAACAATGCAATCAAGGGGTTGGTGGTGCTGTTGCAGTGCATTCACGTGAACCATTGCCAGCATGCTGCCAATCTCAACATCCATGCTTATTTTGTGATCAGGGTCCCCCTCATAACTCATTATTTCTGTACTTCAATCTCTCATGATGATCTTTATTGCAATACTGTGTTCTAAATGCCAACTTGTTACAATCAGGGTAAAAAAGAAACCAGCTGCAAGTGTTAGAGATATACAAAGTTCACAAGCAATCCTCCAAACAAAAGACAGCAAGAAGAACAAATTTGCCAGGGAAAGTAGTCAATCAAAGAGGTGTATCAGCTTGTGCAGACATGGCCATCTCAAACTGGCTGAGCGAGAGGGAAGGGAGGGGGAGGAGCTCTTGTGGCCTTTCCCGGCTCTTCTTCATGATGTTTACATTGTTGAAGCCATCCCATCCTATGTGAGCAACATGCTGGACGTCTGTAGGTAAGCCAATCTCCATCTCCATATCGCCGTCATCATCCTCTTCGTAAGCTGAGAACAGCTGAGGCAAGCCCTTGAAGGCCTTAATCAGTTTCTGAATCCCCGCGGAGATGTTCGGCCTCAGCAGAGGCAGGAGACCGAATGGGTTCTTTGCCTTCACGGGCGACAGACTCTCTCCTTCTTCACCTTCTTTGGTTCAAAATATGAAAACAAGAGTACCAACAATTTAGTATAGCAATGACATACAACTATCAGACGTATCATCAGAAAGGAAGGAGGAAGAAGAAGAACATTACTTGGCAGTGAAACTTCTGCATGAGTTTTCTTGGATTGTTTGTTGTCGCTGACGGCCACGCTAGACTGAGAGACGCAGCCAAAGGGGAGCATCGAGAACTTCTCCATTCGGTCCCTCATCGGCTCATGAATGAAGAATGCAGAGGAGAAGTGAAGTGTGTGGGGAGAACTGAGGAGGCCGGGGAGAAGAAGGGGAGGTGTATGTATGTTGGCTATTGGATGGTTGCAAGTGTGAATGGATTTGTTATATTCGGTGGTACTGGAATAATGGATTTGATATATTGGGTGGCGTTGGCTTTGTTAGCAAGTCTGCATGATTTCAAATATACAAAGGTAGAATTTAACCAAGTTTGGTGAGAAGAAAGAGAGAGAGAGAGAGAGAGAGAGAGAGAGAGAGAGAGAGAGAGAGAGAGAGAGAGAGAGAGAGAGAGAGAGAGAGTGAATGTTTTAGAGAGAGAGTGTGTGTGTGTGTGTGGGTTTGTTGGTAGTGGTACCTGCTTTATGGCTGATTGCAGGTCCAAATTGTAGGGCTCAGTGAGCCCACAAAGTGCTGTTAATGTGTGTTTCAAGAAGATTGTTTTGCTGCTACTGTTTGTGGGCTCCTTTTAAGAGCTTTAATACTTCTCATCTCCCTTGGAAACAAAGTTATCTTGTGAAGACACCCTCCTCTCCTTTGCTTTCTTTTCTTTTCCCTGCATCCAACTACTCCCAAATTAGAAAGAACGCCGATATCCATTCGAGAGTAAAATGCAAGCAATGAAGGATACGAATAGATTCAAAAATACCGATCCTTCTGAAATGTCACAAAGAAACAGAGTCGTTTTCAAGGAGACTATACCGAAACTTTAACTTTGCAACAAATGCAAATAAATAGTGCATTTTAGAATGATAAAATTTTTAATAGGAGACTGATGCCTTTTGCACACTGTTGAATGATAAAAAACTTAGGATTCAAAAGGATCTAACTTTATTATAATTACAAATGATGGTTCTGAGTACAAGCTATAGATGATAGATAAATGTTACGGAAAGTGTGTTGAGATTGCAAAGTACTCCTTGATGATGGCTTCATGGATAATTTTGCAGAACCTGAGAGTACGAAAGAAGTACCTGAAACCTTGGTTGATCTTTAGAAAGGGGCATTGGTTCTGAATATACCCGGCTGTCCAATGGACTTTCAGCTTTGGAAATATTTGCAGAAAGGGTTGACAGGATTCGGGATTCCTCCCAATATAGTGCTGGCTCTATATAAATATTAAAATAATTAGAAGAAAAAAAGCTAACTCATGGTGATGGCATAATGGCTACTTTGAGACCTTCAACATTCGTTGCTGACAAAAAATTAGGACAATTCCACTAAACCAACTCCCGGAATTCAATGAATTCCTTCCCAGTGCATCATAATCACAAGACCGAAGTAAAGGCACCAGACTTTGATCAAGAGAGCTTTTCACTTTAAGTAGATTCAGTGATTGCATGCTTTATGATGGATTCAATATAGGATAAGAAGAATAGAATGCTGACAAATTCCTCCAAACAAAGTCCAAGGATTGCAGTGGCAAGTATTGAAAAGCTCCCACTTGAAGTTGGTATACGTGGATTTGCCTGTAAAGAAGGAAACACAAATTCGGAAAGAAAAAGAGTACCTTGCTATAAACCTCAAATAAAAAGAATGAAATCTGGACAATTTATTTCTGAAGACTCTATTAGCAGATAAATAAATTTCTAAGCTGTGTTACATGAAAAGTATCACTAATGAGATTAAAAAGTTCATCAATGATGGCATATTCATACCTATTTAAATTTTGTTCCACTAATGACAATGGTAATTCTGGGCGTATGCACCTGTCTATTCAGTTCAAAGAACATGATCCACAAGTGGAGCAAGATTTTTACCAACCCTTTAGGTAGCTTTCTGAGGTAGGATATCTTCCACTTCATTCACCAGAAATCTCCACAGAAGCACCTACCTTCCTTGAAATGATGGAATCTATGTGCATCCCGAACAACGATTTCTCGTTCGGTTGCTTGACTGATGTACTTTATTGCTTCATGGCAGTCTACACAAATGCGAAGATTTTTCATAATTCTTAGTGGTGATCCATAAGGTGTGCTGATAATCCCATATGTGATTGCAAGCTTCTCGCTGTGGAAACTGAGAGCAGATTGTCTCTGTTCTTCTCCCAAATCTTGCAGAACCAAGTCAGTCCTGCTCGAATAGCCCATTTCCTTCAACCTACCAATTAAGATCTCCAAGTAAGAATATATCTCATCTGCTTGTGGATGTGACCTGTCACCAGCAAAAAATGTGTGAATCTTATTCTTCAGCTGAATCCAAGATTGACCACCTTTTTTTCTGAGCCCTCTGTCTTGCATCACTCTCCTCAATCTAGAAACCTCCAACCAATTTCTTTTGGTGGCATATGTGTTTGATAGCAAAACGTAGGACCCAGCATCACATGGTTCAAGCTGAGACAAATTTTCTGAAGCAAAAATTGCCATTTCTATATTGTTGTGAACTCGACAAGCCGATAAGAATGCTTTCCACAATACACCGTGATTGCTGATGTTATGTTCCTGAATAAACTCTTTTGCTTTGTCTAGAAAACCGACTCGGCCCAAGAGATCAACCATACAAGTGTAGTGCTCAATACTGGGAACTATGCCATGATCTTCTTGCATTAGTTTGAAGTACTTGTATCCTTCTTCAAGCAACCCACAATGGCTGCATGCAGATAAAACACCCACAAAAGTTATCTCATTCGGCATAATCTTCTCCTCCAACATCCTCTCAAAGAGCTGAATAGCCTCCCTCCCCTGACCATACAAAGCATAAGATCCTATAATCGAAGTCCATAGTACGACATTCCGACTTTTTATGCTATAGAAAATTTTATAGGCATCTTCCAAACTTCCGCATTTAGCATACATGTCCGTGATTGCAGACACCATCAAGACATCAAATCCATGTCCTAATTTCTCGACACAAGCATGCACTTGCTTTCCTTGCTCTAAAATCCCAGCATCAGCACAGGCTGCAGCAATACTAGTAAGCGTATAAGCATCAGCCGTGGCCCTTTCATGAATCATCCTGCGAAAGAGCTCTAGAGCTTCTTCACTTCTACCATTCTGAACATATCCAGCGACTATAGAACTCCATGATATGGTCTCCCTTCTTGATTGATCACCGTTCATGCTCGAGGTTTGTGATTTTGTCATAGATCGAGAAACACTATCGAAGAGGACCAATGCACTTTCCACTCTACTGCATTTGCAATACATATCTATCAGTGAATTCCTGATAAAGTCATCATGCTCAATTCCAAGTCTCAGTACCTGAGCATGAATCTCTGTTCCTAATCTTGACAGAGCTAAGCTACCAACTAATACTAAAGCAATGGAGAACGTGAACTGATTAAAATGAAGACCACTCTCCACCATGTCATAAATCAACTGCAAGGCTACCGTATCGTACCCATTCTGCATATGCCCAGTTATCATGGTATTCCAACTTGAAACATCTCGAGACGGAGACATCTTGAACAGCTCCACCGACCCATGCGTATCTCCTATCTGCAACATAGCGCCCATCATAATATTCCAAGAAACCACATCCCTCTCAGTCATCAACTCAAAAGCTTTCTTTGCAGATTCAAACTCTCCACACTTTGAATACAAGTCCATCATCGAGTTCTGCAAGATGACATCTAATTTGATCCCATTCCTTAGCACCCATCCATGAACTTGCTTACCACTTTTGAGATCATCAAGACCTACACAACACTTTAACGCGGTAGACAAAGTGAAGCCATTCGGCAAAGCCCCCTCGGTTACCATCTCAACGAAGAGGCATAGTCCGGCGAGGTGTTCCCCGATTCGAGAATAACCTGATATGAGAAGCGTCCACGTGAGGGTGTCTCTAACTTCCATTTCATCGAACAAATTATGCGCAAGACCCAAAGGAGCCCACTTAACATAGAGATTGAGGAGGCCATTGCCAACTTGGCCATCATGGATGAAGCCATCCTTCACTGCCCTGCAATGCAGAAGGCCGACTTCTGAGAGGGATGTCGTGCTTCTCGAGATGTTCTTGAGCAAATTGACAAAGGATCTCATTGGGTTTTCTACAGGAGAGAAATGGGGGGTTTGGATTGAAGAGTATGAGAACATGGGTATTGAAGAAGGGAGGTTGGCGGTTATAAGGAGGGAGGGGAAGCGCGGGAAGTTTAAGAAGTAGTTGAGACCAACGGTAGATCTCCAGAGATGTGGCATAGTAAGGTTTCAATCCGATCTGGTCTGACCCAACTAGCAGGCAAATGGTACCAAACAAAAGGTCGTGCATCACTTGCAAATTTCTTTATTATTATTTTTTTTTTTATTCATGGCAAATCCCGTCTTATTGTTATAATATTGCAAAAGAGTAAACCACCCCTGCCTTAACGGTTCAAATATATTTGAATCTTCTCTCTTATAAGAAGATTAGGGCCTCTTTCATTGGGGTGCATCAGGGGGGTGATTATGCACCACCCGATGCATCATTAGGAGAAACGTTCTTTCTGCTCATGCAAGCAAACTTTAAAAATGGTGCATCGGCTGATATACGTTTTTTATTTTTGGCATTTATAAGGGCATCGTATTTATCGTTATATCATGCGGTGTTGCGCCGCTTGATATAGCGCAACTAGAGTACTCATGCGATCATGTTTTTCAATTTTATTTGCTAGGATGTCGTAAGAAGTTCGTCTCTTAGGTGAAACTGTGAGAAGTTAGGTCCCGTTTGCTACGGGAATAACCCTTAACCCGGGTCAAGGGAGGGAATATTCCTGAAATATTTTCGAATCCACTACTTATTTCACACTTTATTCCCAAAACACCTTTCCTTATTTCAAATAATCATTACAAAGTTATTCCTACTCTCCACTCTACTTTTTCCTTATACCAAATAATAATTACATAGTTATTCTCAAAACTGCAAATAAAGTCTCTTAACCTGAAATAAAGTTATCCCCGCACCAAGGTTTTTTGCAACAAACACCAGTGAGAGAGGTGATCAGATGCAATTCTTATAAGGTAGGGGATTTTCCACAATATAGTCATAGTGAAAATCAAAAGTTTATCCTTCCGGATCTACTAATTTGAATGCTGAAGTGACAAATTATCCTCGACATGTAAACGTACGCAAATTTTATAATCACTTGACACAATTTTGGCATTGTAGATCTACATTTGATACAAGCCCCTCATAAGTTTAAAACTGCAAGAGTTTCAATTGCATTCAAGAATATTATGAGTATATTCCAAGATACTTGAACCATTTCAAACTAAAAGCACAGCTCATTGGTCAATAAAGAACTTATCTCCTCAATAATAGAAAAACCTATATATAAATATCGAATCTACTTTATTTTCAATTTTACAATGTAGGACTGTTTTGTATTTTTGATACAAAGCAAACCATTTTCGGTAAGAATCCTTGAAGTTAATGATTTCAAATGTAAACAACATTTTTTGTAACAAAAACACAAAACGACCTTAGATTGTGAAATAAAAAATAAAGTAAATTTAACACAAACTTTTCCTCAACTAATATGGATGCTTGGGCCTATCATACAGCAAAAAAGAAAAAAAAAAAGAACCCCATATCTGTGAGCTAAGCTTGGTTACTTAGCGAAAGGGGGAAAGAATGCCAAGACATAATTGGGAGGGCTTTTCACCAGAAAGCTCCCAAGGAATGAGTTCAAGATTACAATGGAGGATAGAAGTATGACGACAAAGAAAACCCAAGAAAGAGCAGGCCGCCGACGGTGGCAACTGTGCGCTGTGAAATCTTGGATGCCAGCATGCTTCCTCCCACAACCGCAACCAATGTGCATATTGTGTGCCCTATCGTGGCTCCCACAGCAACTCCAATCGCATTCTTATGGGTCGCTAGCTGGTATACAAAATTTTACATTTCAGTCATTTTGCAACAAACACCAACGCTATAGCAGTTACTGATATAATGAAAGGATGTCCTGCATAAGAGAAATTTATTGTTCTCCTAATTTGTTGTGCTGTAGGTTTGAGACTCTAGCAAGTTATGAATCCTGAAACTAAAAAAGGAGCAGGTTCATTGAGATCTTAGGTCGTTCAAATTGTTGTTGACGGTGTACAATTGGAATGGTCCTCATTCAGCTAAACTAATCAGAGGATTGATCTTTCATGGCAACTGTCATTCCTGATATGGATGTACAACACTAAAGCGGAGACTTTTATCCGCTGGACAATTGGCTCCACGCAAAGTGCATATGACCAAACAATAGGACTGCATTTTGGGTTTCAAACAAAAGTGGAGAAAATTAAGTGCTTACAGCAATTGTTGCAATCTGGCTTCGATCCCCCCATTCAGCCAAGAAAGTTAAAATAAATGACTGCAGGCAAGATAATAGCATTTAGAAAGTAACAACACGACAGTGTACATATTGAAACAGGAAAGTGGGTACCCTAAATTTCCTAACTCTTAAGAGTAGTGGTTGCGCCTCAAAAGGCAAGCCCATACTTCCAAGAGTACAAGAAGAATTGCCAATTATACCTCTAAGAAAATTGGAGTGCAAAACCTAGAAAAGAAGCGGCGAGCTGTTGATTTTCCTTGCCCTCCCTCAAGTTTCTCTTCTACCTGCAAAGGTTTATTCAGGGTTCAGCATAAAACGCCCCAATGACTTCTAAGTTAAGAGGGTCACCAATTGCCAAAATGTTCAAATAATGTTCTAAAATACACTTGAAAGCATAGCATAAACTGGTATGCTATCAAAAGCATAAAAAACATCTCATTTAGCATTTTGACAAGAACTTGAGTTCTTCTGTGACAAAATCTTGGACTATGATGGAGCTACATATGAATTATTGCTTCACAACTCAAAGGATGAAGCTCTGTAAAGAAAGGCAATCTGGAAATGCTTGCGCAATAACACAAAAACCTGAACCCTAGACAATAAACCCAAAACTTTCCACATGTCCACCCAAGATTCTGACAGCTGTAAGTTGGTATAATACAACCAATCATCCTTCTTGAGGTATCTTTGGATACGCCCTAAATCAAGATAGTCGTGATATTGTATTTTCATTTTCAAGAGTTGTACCCATGTCCAGGTCATTAGATAGATAAAAGTATCATAACTCTTAGAAGGTTAACAGCTCAGTTTTCAACATGTGTAGTGCGTTATGAAATTCATATGGCAGGCAGACTGCAGGACATGGTTTTAACATCCAACCAGCAGGTCAATGACATAGGAAGCTAGATGCAGGTAAAGCACACATAACCCGAAGCAGCCTTGTTGTCCGTACACATCTAGGTATAACTTCAAGGATAAAAAAAAGGAATAACATGTCTGTTTAACGTTGCTTGCATACCAACACCATTAGCTGGTAGTCCTGCAGTCACTACAGTACTTCAGTTCAACCACCCCACCAATAAACAAGCTCGAAAAAGGAGATTTCGAGCATAAAGTAATTGTCTCAATCTCACAAATCAGGAGGCAATATGGAAAAGCCATCAGCAGCTTCCACAGAAATCAAAGGTCAGTGGTAGCATCTCGAGATGATATATTAGCTACATGTATCGCTAAGCATGTGTATATGGCCTAGACTATATGTTACTGATACGGTTTGAAGAAATTACACTGAGAATGCAACAGCCGACATTTGTGTTTTTAATATGTACACAACTCCTATTTGATAAGCAACTAAGAAACACATACTTCTTCCATTTCCTTTTTCTGTGAAGCTTTTGGACCAGACCTCCACGCTATATATAGCAGCCTCAGCCCAAAGAATGCATAGAGCACTACAAACAAAAGAAGGAAATCAATAGAAAATACAGTTCATATCCCCAAATAATTTGCTTGTGCATGAACGAAGAAGTTTCCCATATCGCCGAAGAATTCACTTGTGCGTGTAGGGAGAAGTTTCATTCGCAACTTGTGGTAGTTACAGCTCAAATTGTCCAGCCAGTCTAAGCTGCAACTATTGTCATGTGGAGGATAGGAACATGAAGTTTCAAAGCTATATCGTTTGAGGTGGAATAAAAAGCAAATAGACCCAAATTCTTTGTTTCTCATATCACATTGAAACTATCAGTCTCCTTTTTCAGAGCTTGATTCTTAACCATACCAAATCTCAAATACTTTGACAGTGCTTGCAGCTTGCTGAGTTCCTTCTCAACTGAGAAAACTTTTCTTGGGGATGGCAGTATCCAAAATCTTTGTTCTAACTATCATGGTCCAAAAGTAAGTGGTACGTCGAGCAAGACTCCCATTATAATCTTGCATTTATTACATGAACTTCAGAATTCGAGTCACAATCCAAGGTAATCAACAAAGACTCAATCAACTGAGGATTTGCTTAAAATAAACATAAGACATCATTTGCTCTCTGATTGAGTTTGTAAATGGGTATACTACCTGATCAGTTTCGAGATGTTTCTATTTGTGAATGGGCTTAACATTCAATCAGCTTATATGTGGTCACATATTTAGAAAGTTGAACAAAGAATGGATTAGCAGAAAGCAAAAGGTCAAGACAGTTAGGACCACAGAGTAAGCGACTTCATTTACATGGTTATCTTTCACATTCATCACAACTTGATGAATGCGAAAAGTGTTCAATTTAACACTTTTGCTCACAGATGTACCCCAACTTTAAAATCTTAGCGTCGATTGAAAGCCTATACGATAACTAGGTAATCTCTAAATTTGATGTGTAATAACATTTGCTTCAAACTACCATCACTATGATATATAGAATACCATGACTAGCTTAATGGAATTGAAAGAGCAACACAAAAATCATAGTCCAAGTAGATTATATTGTGTAGAATAGGTTATCGGCATGACCACTGATCAGCAGGGGCTAAGTGGAAAGTATCAATATAGGACCTGCAATAAACACTGCACTCATATAACCAACGAAGATTTCGCTAACTTCTAGCCATTCAAACAAAATTATGCCCATTATGTTGTTGAAGTGTCTAAAGCCGATTAAGATTGTAGTCACACTTTGTTAAGATTGCAGTCAAATCATGAGTTCCTTTAGATATAATTCCCCTCTTTATTTCGGAGTGGGCTAAGTTTTAACTTTATCACTTGAGACCTTTGACCGATCTTGGACTTTCATGTAGTGAAACAGCCCAATAAATGAGCCAAGCATTGGGCCACGTACAAATTTACTAACATGCTATTAAGTGGCTCCCGAATCTTCTTCATTCCCACTTTACCCTACTAGTGTTACCACTAAACATTCTTCTTACCCTTCCAGATCTTCGGTTCTATCTTATCTACAATAGCACATTAGCACTATGGTTCTCTCACGCGGTTCAACAGCTAATTCTTGCACCTCTTCTGCCAAGTAGATCAGCTCAGACCAAAGGCACCAAACTATATGACATAATCTACATACCCTAGTTACATCATAAGGAATAAGCTATAGAAGATTATAGATGATTATAAATACAGCCATGAACCCCTCCTCATGCAGACAACCGTATGATGAGAAGACTAATAAACGTGGCAGAAACAGAAGCTTGATTTTGTAGGTTAAACTGCTCGAGAAGAGTACCTGTTGCTGCGCTGTTTGTGTGCTTCCTCGATATCAAGTTGGGAACTATCCTACCGAGTCCAGTTGAGAGCACCTAAAGAAACATGTACATAGTCAGGCATAAATCAAGATAAATACAAATCAGGAAGAATTTCCATTCAAGATATTGTTTAAGAATCCCCATGAGAACAAAGCTACAAATAGAAATGAAAACTCTTTGGACAAGAAAGGTCCTACAGTCATGATAATGAGGGCAGAGAGTGCCCCCGACAAAACAATCGACTTCGGATGCCGCATCGCCATAAGAGCCGCAATTATAAACGTTTCATCTCCAATCTGGCATCACCAACACAAAACAAACATAAATCCATATGTAAATCTGAGGAAAAACACATTATTAGGATAACGATACAAAATTCTCAGTTCACCGACCTCGCTGACCATGATCATGGAGAAGCTAGCAAACAGGGCATCAAAAATACCCAGCCCTCCTGATTCAATCGCGATACCACTACCCCAACCCCCTGAATCTCGCCGGAACGTGTTCACAAACATCTGCACCAAAAACGAACAAAGGTTAAATCTGAAAAAATAAGGAAAAAAAACACATCTAAAATGATACAAACAAGCACCAAACCCCCAAAAAAGCTCAGAGAAAACCCTCACTTTGGTCCGGCGATCCAGGGATTCACCCGCCGAAGCGTTACCGCCGCCATCCGCCCCTTCCGCCTCCTAAAACCTCGCCAAAAAACACAAAACTTTAGGATCATTCCACCAAGTTCATGGATTTCGATGGGATTTGTTCCAACATACCAAAGCGATGGCGGATCCGAGGGCGGAGACGACGAGAATGGCGAGGATCGAGAGGCGCTGGTAGCCATGGAATCTAGGGTTCGCGGGGGTGGAGAGAACCATAGATGGATCTCTGGAATTCGAACGGCGAAGTGGCGTTGAGATGCGAGTAGCCTAGGAGATCGAATCCCGATCGCGAAGGTAGCTACCCAGCTGCTGAAGAAATGGAGCTCCGGAATCAGATGGTTGTCGACCCGGATCCGAGACTTATCGGGTTTGGAGTTCAGTTAGCCGGTTCGGATCCAATTATTAAAGTCTATTGGACCGGAGGATGGCCCAACGGCCCATGTTATTGGAACAGCTGTTGAAGGCCCAAATTGCTCTTGGGTCCATAAACTAGTCTTATTAGGAATTTAGGATGGACAAAGATGCATTAGGGATATATATAACGTTCCGAAACCATCGAAATAACGTTTCCCGTAGCGAGTCTGTGACGGGAGCGAGAGGGAAACCCCAAAGAGCTACCGATGGAGGGAGGGGAGAACAAAGTGCAGGAAGGAGGAGAAGACCCTCGCTTTGGTAGGGGTGTCGGCTCTCAGCCGGCAAAACCGTCGGATCACTGGGGTGCCGACGGAGCTTCAGCCCCTTCCAGATCATGGGATGCTGTCACAGGAGGAGGAAGCAACCACACGTACGACGTACGTGACCCAAGAGGAGCTTAGTAAGGTGGAGAGAAGGTTCCCCGACATGATTGTCTTCGACCTGGAGGAGGTAGAGAAGAGCATCAAACAATGGGAGTTTGCACTCTTTGGAAGATTCGCGAGAGAAAGTCCGGACTTGGAATTCCTCCGATGGCAGTTGGTTGGTTTGTGGCGTACCACGGGTCCCTTCCTGGTTTCGGATATGTCCCACGGTGTGTACGTATTCAACTTCAGTGGTCTGTGGCTGGTACCCTTCTAACACTTATCCGCTGGAGACCAAGCTTCCAGCCATCACCGGAAAGCTTTTGCTACATCCCTGTCTGGGTGCAATTTCCTGACTTACCGACGGAGTACTACAAAAGGAAGTTCCTGGTGGAGCTTGCCGCCTTCATCGGCAACCCTATCCTCATAAACTAATCAACCGAACTGATGGGCAAATGTAAGTATGCCCGGGCATGCATTGAGATAGATATCAGAAAGCCAGTTCCCTCCAACACGTTGATGAGTGTTCCATCTCGGATGCGCGTTCATCTACGAGAGGGTAGTTATCTGCTCGGGATGCGGGAGAATCGGCCACCTCCGACATAGTTGTAAGCTCCCAGTTGAAGACCTCCCTGTAGGCAGTGAGTGCATCATGGAGGACAGCCAAAACCCACCGGCTAGCACATGTCCTGCTATACATGAGGACAAGGAAACGCAACCCATGAGAGAAGACTCGCCACTCCTGACCTCAGCATAGATGGAGGGTAACCAGGTGAAAGTGCACCAGCCAGCAAGGGAGGAGAGAGGTGCATCACCAACCCCAGGAGATAACCAGGCAATCGAAAGAGGGAAAGAATGGATCACAATAGAGCGTCCTCGCCAGAGAAACCAAGGTGGCGGAGGAGGGAAGCCTGGACCATGGAAAGAAGTCCACAAGACATGGTGGTATAAGGAAATCTCGAAGGAAGAGAAAGCTATCCCAAAGGAGAAAGAAAGCATGTTTAAGATGCTAGGCAACTTGGAAGATACAAACCTAATGCTTCATGGAGGCTATGCCAACGGTTGAAGTTGATGGAAACCAATGTTTCATGGAGGTATCTAGGGGTGCCTCTGAGTGGGAAAAAACTCAAACCAGAGGACTTCAGTGAGACGCTAGACAAAATGGTCGAAATCTCGCGGTGGAGTGGTGCGTGACTATCTCTCCCGGGGAAGATAACACTCTACATGCATGTCATTCAAGCACTTCCTGTCTACTTGATGATGGCCATAGACATCCCAATTATGATGATCCGAAAAACATAGAAGCTCGGAAGAGCGTTCATATGGGATGGCCGGAGATCCGGTTTGTCAAATGTAAGATAGGACATCCTTTGCTTGAGCAAGGAGGAGGGCGGCGTGGCATTCCGGCATCTCCCCACTTGGCAAAAGGCGTTGCGCATGTCGGGAGCAACCAAACTCTGCCCACAATAACACTCTCTGTGGAAGGAAGTCACAAAGATGAAGTATGGATGGAAAGGAAACCTTCCATCGGAGATACCATCAAGGGATTCCTTGCCGCCCCGGAGGAGTGTATGCAGATTTTCCAGAGATCTTCAGCTATGTATGAAATTGAGTCACTGCATTGGAAGTGGGATAAACATAATGAAGGATTGGTGGGTTATGGATTTGCCATTAAATCGCAAACCCACCTTCTTCAATATGGACATGTTATACAGCAGGCTGAGTGTTGGAAAACTGATTAGCAAAGAAGGAGAATGGAAACTACGGAAGGTAAACATGATGTTCCCGAGGTCTGTCGCGGAACAAGTGCTCTCAATTCCTATTAATGCTGCGGCAGAAGGAGATAAACACATTTTGTCTCGACATGGAAGTGGGAGAATTTCCTCATCTTCAGCCTACCTACTGCTTGATGAACTAAGGAGGAAACCCGGGGGTGAAATGAACCATAATTTCAGATGGGATGCGATATGGAAAGGACCATTCAGTCCAAGAGTTCGTATCTTTTTATGGAAGCTCTGCCATGGGAAAGTACCAACGAAGATAGCCATGTTTAGAGCACGGGTGGTAGAAGATACAACATGTCCAAGATGTAGAACAACAGAGGAATCAACCCATCATCTGTTCTTTGAATGTCGAGATTCCCAAGAGGAATGGGCCAAGATTTTTGGGAGAGATTCAGAGATCAATAGGATGAGAGGATGGATGGACTGGAAAGGAATGCTCTCGATAACTAACAAGTCCAACATTTGGAGTCATCGGAAGACGAAGCTTGGCTATGGATTGTGGATGCTCTGGAAAAACAGAAATAGACAGGTGTTTGATGGCAGTGGAGATCCTCCAGAGGCCTTGGCGAAATCAATTCTCTGGCAGTCTAATGAATGGCAAATGAAAGGAAGGGGACGCAATAGTCAGGAAGCTGGTACACAGAGACATCAGCAAATCAGCATGGACTCACCACCATACAGACCGACGGGGCATTTTGTCAGAGTATTGGGATCGCAGGCTTCGGTGCTATATGTCGAACTGAGCAAGGCGAGCGCCTATGGGAGATTGGAGAAAGAGGTAGTGCACTCAACGCGTTGGACGCGGAGCTTATGGCAATGGGGATGGCTATAGAAGAAGCAAGAAATAGAGGAGTCCAAAAAATAATGCTTGAATCTGATGCAAAGGACCTCATAGAATGCTTGCATGGAAGGAGGCAATGGCCTTGCCATCACAGGGACCACCTCCAACAATTTTGCCAGGTTGTGGCTTGCTTTTCAGAAAATCCACTTCATATTTATACCCAGAGAAGATAACGGTGATGCAGACCAGCTGACCAAAGTTGGAATGAGGCGTGCCGCCCAGTTCTGATGATCGGCTTGTCAGAGTTTGTTTGTAACTTTTGTTTCCCCAGCCTAGGTGTATTAAACTTGGACTAGGCTGCCCGCCAAACCCTTAGATGAGATTTTAAGAGGTCCCACCCAACAACTGAGATCATCGATGGTTGTTTGGGTTCTATCTTAATATCACCTACTGTTTTGACGATGCGATGGAGAAGTAGTATGGTGCATATGTATATGCCTTAGGTCTCAACTCATCAAAAAAACAGAGACAAAGATGCATTAGGGCGACATGGGTGTATAAAAAGTTCAAATTACCTTTGTACCATATAACCCAAACTTAACGATTTCGTTATTATTAACCAGTACAAACTATAAAAAAATCCCTAGAGGAGGCACACCACCATTCTCAGGGACCCAACTAAAATCTGAAAATTCACGCCTACAACATCTAGCAATAACATCTGCCCTGACGACAATCATTCGTGGCACCGCCATGAACACAAGAGAGTCCAACAATAACATAACCGCCCAAACTGTCTGTGCCATAGTCTCAACAATAACAACTCTTTTAAAAACCATAAATAGTTTCAGGACTTGAGCATGAGCCTCGAGTGACAAATTACAACATATCTGATAAGATAAAGAACTCCCACCAACTTCAATCGCCAGACATCGATTGCACCCTACTTCACTGTTACCAAACAAGATGCGCATGAGAATTGCAACCACCTCAATATGAAACATCCTTAGCCCAAAGTCATCCTGACGAGAAGGAAATGAAAAGGCCACTAATCCAACAGATGATACCTGTGCATGTGGATTAGGAGATTCTAAACTAATTGGAAACCATATGAAAAAAGGAATTCCTTCCAAGAATTGAATTCAATAGAAAACCTAATTAGCTGTTCAAATAAACGAAGACTTATTTATCATTCCTTTACCCGGGGGGTTGTTCGATACCATTGAGGTTGGCAGCAAATCAGTCTCCAAACTAAAAGATAGAGCAATCAAAGATCCCCGCGAAAGTTCAAATCTTTGAAGCAAATTGCACGAAAAAAATCCAAATACACACGAATCCCGCTAGAAAAAAGCTTCGACTAACCCTAACGAGGCAAACCTTGAAACTAGGATATAATTTAAGACCGCTTGACCCAATTCATGTAAAAATCCAAATTAGTACACATGACTGAGCAAACATGTATGGAAGAACATAGAATACAACAATCTCTACTCCAAAGAATAAACATGTGTGCACATGACTCACAAGGAGATATGGTGAATCTAGTAGACCAAATATAGATGGCACAGGTCTTCCTATTAAGGGGGTGTTTGGTTGCAGTGGAAATGCTGGTGGAATGTTGGAATGGAAATGTTTCCACCATTCCACCCAGTTTTCTTATGTTTGGTTGGGGTGGGAAACGGTGGAAACATTTCCACCATTCCACCCAAAACATCACTTTCCACCCAAATGTTTCCACCCAAAATATTGGTGGAAACAGCAAAGCTGGGTGGAATGGAAACTTAAGTGAGTGGAAACCATTCCACCCAGTCGCCCGATATCACTCTCCCCAGCCCGATACTCTCTCCCGCCTAGGGTTTGGTTGCTCTCCATCCTCTCCTCGCATCTCCTGGCTCTCCCTCCTCTCCTCGACGGCGCGAAGCTTTGAGGGTTTGGTTGCTCTCTCTCCATCCTCTCCCCTATGGCTCGTATCTCTCGGCTCTCCCTCCTCTCCTCAACGGCACGAAGCTTTGAGGGTTTGCAGCTCTCTCTCCATCCTCTCCCCTACGGCTCGCATCTCCCGGCTCTCCCTCCTCTCCTCGACGACGCGAAGCTTTGAGGGTTTGGAGCTCTCTCTCCATCCTCTCCCCTACGGCTTGCATCTCCCGGCTCTCCCTCCTCTCCTCGACGGCACGAAGGTTTGAGGGTTTGGTTGCTCTCTCTCCATACTCTCCCCTACGGTCCGCATCTCCCGGCTCTCCCTCCTCTCCTCGACTGCGCGGAGTTTTGAGGGTTTGGAGCTCTCTCTCCATCCTCTCCCCTACGGCTCGTATCTCCCGGCTCTCCCTCCTTTCCTCGACGGCACGAAGCTTTGAAAGTTTGGTTGCTCCCTCCGGCTACATTTGGTCTCTCTCCGGTATGTTTGCGAAGTCCCTTGTGATCCCTTTTTTGCCTCTGATTTTCGAACTCATTTTTGCTTCTAATCCCTCCTCTCCCCAGCCCGATACACTCTTCTCCCGCCTAGGGTTTGCTGGTGGGTGGCTGCTCTCTTTCTCCCGCCTAGGCCTTGGTTGCTCTCTCTCCATCCTCTCCCCTACGGCCCGCAGCTCCCGGCTCTCCCTCCTCTCCTCGATGGCGCGAAGCTTTGAGGGTTTGGTTGCTCCCTCCGGCTACATTTGGTCTCTCTCCGGTATGTTTGCGAAGCTCCTTCTGATCCCTTTTTTGCCTCTGATCCCCTATCATTTTTCATTTTTGTCTCTGATTTAAGCATTTCTGAGCCCTATTCGACTTGGGGGTTGTTGCTGTTCTTGGATTTCATTCGATTTTCGATTTAGGGGTTGTTGTTGTTCTAAGCATTTCTGAGCCCTATTACGATTGCTTTTTTGTTGTTCTAAGCATTTCTGAGCCCTATTCGATTTGGGGGTTGTTGTTGTTCTTGGACTTCATATGGTTTTCGATTTGGGGGTTGTTGTTGTTCTAAGTTGTATATTGTTTCGTTGTCAATGCTGGTTGGTAGCTTTCAGTTTGGGGGTTGTTGCTGTTCTTGGATTGAATTGTGTGCTTTTATAGATTTGCTAAACAGGGTGTTTGCTAGCTTCAGTTTCGTTGTCAATGCTGGTTGGTAGCTTTCAGTTTGTTGATCATGTTTAGGAACTCAATTATCCCTCGTCGCTGCTAGCTTTCAGTTTTGTTGTCAATGTTGGTTGGTAGAAATACCTTGAATTTGATGAAGTTGAATGACTTGCATTTGATTGATCACAACAATATTCTCGGGCATCTCAAGCATGTCGGATGAGGTTGCAGGGAAATTTCTAGATATCATGAGATAACCACTTTAGCATATATGTTATCATCTCCTGAGCCCAACTTATGTATGTACCAATTTGGTAAATGCTTGTTTAACGTGCTTTAATTTTTTGTCCGTGCTTGTTTAACGTAGATGGACGACGAAGCACTAATGACAATGCTGCAACATGTTGTATTGGTTGTCATTATTGTTTACGTACATAAACGATTAGGGTATCATTCGTCGAGTCCCGAATTCCCGCATCAAGTTAGAATTGACGGTAGGCGGTCACATTTGGAGAGGGTTATAAGAATGGGACACGATTATTGTGTCTCATATATAAGAATGGACTTAAATGTGCTATGCGACTTAGCACATATAATAAGGACGAATCGCTGGTTGGAAGAGTCCGACAACATGTCGATCGAGGAACAGCTGTGCACAACATATTTTTGCACATAGTCGGGCACAACACCAAGAATCGCGTCATGCAAGCGGAATTCCATTTGTCGGGTGAGACGATAAGTCGTTACTTCAACCGTGTGTTGAATGAGTCTGTTGGCTCCGCGAGCAATATATGCGTCAACCCGGGTCGGCAACACACCCAAAAATAGCCGAGAACCCTAACTATCGCCACTTCCAGGTATTATATTGTTGCCAACCACCACACATAATAAATTGTATCGTTATAATCCTTTTGTCTTTTTTTCGTAGAACTGTATTGGCCTAATCGACGGTACACACATATATGCAACGGTCCCACCGGAACTAGCGCTTAGATTTCGTGGTCGCAAAGGGATCACACAAAATGTTTTGGCAGCTATCACCCCGGACATGAGATTCTTCTATGTACTAGCCGGTTGGGAAGGGTCCGCCAATGACTATACAGTTCTTAAAAATGCTCTTCAGCGTTCTTCACTATGCAGATTGCAAACAATAGAAGGTATCGGATTAACCAACTATACGTTCCTACTATATCAATATCACATATCAAGTAGTCCTCATTATCCTATCTTCAATTATAGGCAAATACTACATTGTCGATACCGGCTATCCTACCAGCCCTGGATTTATCGCACCTTATAGAGGTGTACGATACCATGTCAAGGAGTATAGTAACCGCCCCCCCTTGAATTGCAAAGAGTCGTTCAATCTTCGACATTCTTCCCTTCGCTCCGGCATTGAGAGAGCTTTTGGGCTATTGAAGAACCGCTTCAAGATCTTAGCGTCCCATCCTTTCTTTCCATTGAAGACACAGGTGAAATTAGTCCACGCATGTTGCCTTCTTCGTAATTTCATCATCGACATGACACCAAATGATAGTGTTGCACGTGAACCACTTCATGCTGGCGATGAAAATGATGATGATGCCCCACCCATGCCACGTAGTGAAACAACACGTCAACAACGTCAAGACCAAGCTACGTGGCTCAATCTCTGAGATGAAATTGCAAATCTAATATGGGAAGATTATAACCATCCACCAATGATGGAATGAATTTCAGTTATGTTTGTATGAGTACTATTATGCTTTTGCTTGTTTGTATGAGTACTACTATGTGTTTTCGTGTTAGACATGAGTACTATTATTATTATGCTTTCAGTCATCAATTTGTTGTTCGTTAAATGTTTGTTTTCCTTACATGTGCTTAGTACGGTATGGAAATGGAACAAAATCCTACTCAACAAGGTAGCAGCGACAAAGTGGATTATAAGAAATAGACTTTGCCTATGCAAAAGGTCTTGCTAGAATATATGGCCGATGTGGCAAGACTTAAGTGTAGTACGGACAAGGGGTTCAAAAAGTCTCAGCTCCACGGCGCTGCTGTGCACGTGAATTCAATATTCGGAACATGTTTCGACCATAGAAATGTGAAAGAGAAAATGAACTAAGTTAGAAAGAAGTATAAGCTCGCGAAGCTATTTCTTCCGCTCAGTGGAGTAGGGTGGAGTGCTGAAACAAATATGATTACTGTCCCCCCAGGCATCGCCGATCATATTATTGCGGTAATCGTTAAACCGAGCTAGTTGATTTTTCCCCATGCGTAAGCATTCTATGAAACGTCCTTGACTAATTGTTGCAATTGCAGACTAATCATGAAGCAAATCAAATCTTGAACACTCAAATCCATCACCTTGACCTTATGATTATTTGTTGTGGGGATGAATCGTGTCACACCCCGACCCAGAAAACCCATCCGAGCCAGGGCGTGAGGGGAAACCTACACTATTCAACTTCAATTGGCGCGATACAAATGTGGAAAGATGGATAATTTTAAACAAATTATAATCCAGAGGGAAACAGATATTCAATTTATATAACATCAGTTGTACTATTCAACATTAGATAAAAAATTCTCCAAAGAAAGATATTATACAAATAATCCCAAAAGTCCTCAAATATGTACATAATTTACAAGATCTATCAAAAGTACAACAGTTGTCTTCCAGCAACCTCAAGCGCCTCTGGATGTAGTCGCGCCTCCAAAAGCTGATCTCGCCGGCTCTACTGAAGAAGAACTGGTGCCTGCACCTGCAAACACAGCCCGGGTAGGAGTGAGCGATAAGCTCAGTAGGGTTCTACTCTACGACACACTGAAAGGAGAAAAACAACAGCAGTGTTGACTCCCCGCTCAAGTCCAAGGATTGCCACGGGGTTCCACAACCCCTGCCGACTACCCCAAGGATCCTACTCTTCTCAACCGACCATGCTGGGATACATCAACCAAACACGTTGGGAGGAAAACAGAGAACCAGAATCAGTAGGATCACCCTTACCCAGCAGGAAGCCACTGCCTGGGGACCATGTCAGGGCCACCGACAACCATCCTTAGCACCTGACCTTGGGAGACCAACACGACCTCTAAACCTCGAGCAATGATCAGAGTCAACTATCGCAAATCCTCAATCACAAGAGACCTGATTATACAATCACACCCTAATCCTGACTACCCAGTCACGGTCCTAAGGCTAGATCCGAGCTACCCGAGGGCCTCGGATCGGCGATCAACCCATCGCCCGCCTAACCTCAGATGCCTCTAATACAATCAAGATGCATGCAATGCTCAGGCACAGATAACAAGATATAAGCATGCAACAAGATGTCATTAATCATACAGGGCTAGGCATAGCTTACAGCTAGCCAAAGGGTAAGCATAGCAAAGACGTCAAATACAGAATATCTATGTTAACCAAACAAACATCTGAGCAAGCATTAAGTACAGGTATACAATAGTCTTCAGTGCTCTCTTGCACCTGACAGACTAAGGTTACACAGTTACCCCGCAGGTAACTGGCCACAGTTATACAATAGCCCTCGGCACACGCCGACAACAGGCTAAGGTTCCACAATTCCACATTAGCTAGTACACATAGCTAGCTAATGGTTAGGCAATCAAATAAACATTTAACTACAATCCAACATGTATTAAATGCAATCAAAACCATAGATTTGCCCAAAAAAGGAATTACTCGAATCGATCCTCAAACTCGATAGAAATCCTTTGAAAACTCTACAAAATCCACTTGTAAACTTTCCAACATATTTAAAGATCAATCACGATTGATAACCATCCAAGAAAGGCCATAAAACCATGTTCAAGGGCCCACGGTCGATGCGACGGTTGATCCGACGGTCGACCGTGAGGCCACGATCGATGTCACGGTCGATCCGACGGTCGACCGTGAGGCCACGGTCAATGTCACGGTCGATCCGACGGTCAACCGTGAGGCCACGGTCGATGCGACGGTCTACCGTGAGACCAAGGCGAAGAAAACCAAAGGGGCGACGGTTGATCCACTCATCGATCCTGGGAAGTCCAAAACCAAACAACGCCTGACGGTCGATCCGACGGTCGACCGTGAGGCCACGGTCGATCCGACGGTCGACCATCAGGCCCGAAAGATGCAAATCAATACTTGACGGTCGAGCCACCAATCGACCGTCGAGCCTTAGGCACAGTTCATGAGAACATTGCCGGAAATCCAATTTCTTGGATTTCAAGGATCAAATCAAGTTGGAAAACAATGAAACTTTGCAAACATGTGTAATTAACGATGGGAAATCCAATGGTGCAAAGAAATCATATTTTTGACGGTTAAATCACCAATTTAGGTTAAAATGGCCGAAAACCGATAAACGACGATAATACGAGATTCAACCGATAAAATACGGAAATTGCGAGGTAGAAATACTCGAAATCGTCCACAACACACATGCTACAAGTTACATAACATTCTACTAAGTACTCCTACAGTGAAAAGGCATTAAACCTATCTTAGGAGAACCCGATCCTAAGATCGAGGTAGAAACACCTACTTGAAGAGATAGGGCAGCTCCTCCACGCATCCCCCAAGTCCGATCGCCGGAAGCCGCTCCTCGAAATCCGCACTCCGATGCCCTAGCACCCAGCCGAAGGAGAGGGAGAGAGAAGAAAGAAGGGAACGGCAGGGGAAGAAAGAAGGAAAGAAAGAGAAAGAAGGAGCTTAAATAGAAAGCTGGAATCGATCACAGTCATCCGATTCGATCTCTCCCGATCGAGCTCCGATCTTTCGATCGGACGCGCCCTTAAAGTTCTAATCAAACACATACATCAATCAAAGGCCATGTGTGCAACGCGGGTGTGAAACTGACCACCAGGGAGCATATTTACCAAAATGCCACTGGAGTAAAAAATAGCGATGCGATCAACCGATCGCATCCCAAGGCCAACCGAGCTAAACCACAAACCCAGACCCTCGATCTAACGCGGTCAGACCAGGTTGGAGGTACAGGTCTTCACAAATCGGCTACTGGGAGTCATGCTACAAGTACGTTTGATGAACACAACGTTGAAGATGACAACCACGTCGACCTCGATGATGATTCTCAAGTACCACTAGGGGGCGTTACCCAAGAGGGGGAGGGTGTGCATGAGCCACCACCCATGACCCCTCCTAGTACGCCTTTGAGCACACAACCATCTAATAATTTGCCTAGGTCGGCACAACACCAACCATGTAAGAGGCGTAGGGTAAATAGGGGCGATGCCCTCGTGTCAGTTGTGAGGGAGCTAAAAGATGTCATGTCTAGTATGGCGGCTACATTGGCAGCCAATACGACGACCATGGAGGCTAAACTCTCTAGTGCTGTCATGGGAGTGTCGGGGTTCCCCAAGGAAGAACTTGATAGGGCGTACGAATATCTCTTGCTGAATGAGGTATTGGGTCGCGCCTTCATTGGAAGAGATGAGGAAATGCGGGTGGCATGACTTGTGCGTTGGTTCGTTGTGAACCCGTAGGATGCCTTATAGTACTTGAACTATTTCGTCTGAATTTTAACTATTTTGAATATGCGTATTGAACATCAACTATTTCGATATTTAATCTTTGTAAACTATTTGGGAGTTTTGACATGCTTCGATTGATGTAAGCTTAACTTATTTCAGAATTTTGAACCATGAAATATTATGTTGTCTATGCTGGCCGTCAGCCTGGGGTCTATACTTCTTGGCCTCAATGTTTCGCACAGGTCAACAAATTCAAGGGTGCGTGTTATGAATCCTTCAAGAAGAACGCTGAGGCATATGAGGCCTACGACCGACACTTGGGAGTTAAATGCCCCAAAGTTACCAGAAATGGTAACGTATGGTACTATACCGGATATGCACTTTCAGCTTTGCTGCTCACTATGATTCTGATTACCCTACTGCTGCACTACACAAGTTGATTAAGTTTGGTTTTAAATCCAAACATTTAATGGGCTGGTATGTAGGGCTAAACGAGTACAATTCTTATGTTTGAAGCAGGTTTTGTTGTTACAATTAACTTGCTATGTATTTGCTATGATTGGGTAATGATGGTTTGGTACATGTTGGTTTTATCTACGTCGGTTTGTTGAAGGGCAATGATGATGGCTTACTATGTATTTGCTATGATTGGTTAATAATGGTTTGGTACATGTTGGTTTTATCTACGTCGGTTTATTGAAGGGCAATGATGATGGCTTGTTATGTATTTGCTATGATTGGGTAATGATGGTTTGCTACATGTTGGCTTTATCTACGTCGGTTTGTTGAAGGGCAATGATGATGGCTTGCTATGTATTTGCTATGATTGGGTATTTCCTCGGGTTTTGGGTGCCCCTGAGTTTGGCTGCCCTCTTGTAGGCAACCCTCTTGCTAGCTGCTCTCTTGTAGGCAACCCTCTTGCTTTATCTATGTCAGTTTGTTGAGGGGCAATGATGATGACAAGATTATATTGTTTTTTTGTAAACTTTGGCGATGATGATGTTGAGCCGTGTTTGTTTCGTACTGATTTCGTTGCACAAGAGATGAGGCACAGGGGAAGTGATGAGGAACGACCTATGATGATATTAGCTGCGGCTATGGAGTTTGGCTGCCCTCTTGTAGGCAACCCTCTTTTGTTCTGAGGCTATGTTGGCTTTGATTTTTTCGTACTCTTTGGAAACTATGGTTTCATACTGATTTTGTTGC
The DNA here is from genome assembly GCA_963920575.1 of Narthecium ossifragum. NCBI lineage: Eukaryota > Viridiplantae > Streptophyta > Magnoliopsida > Dioscoreales > Nartheciaceae > Narthecium > Narthecium ossifragum. Next base: position 3,875,190 of record OY986975.1, read on the forward strand.
ACGGGAGATGAGGCACAAGGGAAGTGATGAGGCACGGCCTATGATGATATTTAGCTGAGGCTATTGTTATCCAATTCAAAGTACTGAGTCCAGATTGAAGCAAGTGAAGAGAACAAAGCCGAAGACCTTGTAATTTAAAAGTTCAGAAATTTATTGTATCTTTGTTTTTAAATTTGTAGTTGTAAATTGATACAATTTGGGTTGTTAGTGTTGTTATAAAAGTTGATGTATTCCTTAAATTTATATAGGGTCCACAACGTATAAAAACAAAGGAAATGCTGTCCAATTTATTTTTGTAAAAAAATAACTCAGTTTAAAAATTTAAAACATAGCACTTGGAGTCTCAATTTGCCAACAACCAAAATCTTCTAAGTTCAATCTATCAATCAAAAAGCATCTTAAACATTAAAAAACATTATAAGTAAAAATTAATCTACGGAATAAGAAAATGACGGCGAGGTCGGATGGTTTCTTCTCGATAAGCTCGTATCTCGGGAATAAGGAAGAGTCGGCGTCGGAGATCGTCAACCACAGTCGGGTCTAAAATGTGTTCATCAAATTCAAAACCCAATGGTGGCTGCATCACTAAGGATTCTGGTCGGGGGCATCGACGTAGTATCCAACTCGTATTAGCACGTTTGTGGAGGAGGAGATGATGTCGGATGGCCTCTTCTTCTAGGGCAAGACGACAATCTTCTTCTTCCTCTTCCAAGGCAATGAGTGCCTCTTGATCTAGCTGCCTTACCATCTGCAAAAAAAAAAGAAAGATATGAGAGGGGAGGGGAAGGGTTGATGCAGACACATGAAGTAATGAAGGGAGCAAATTTATAAAGGTTTGGAGCTCATGTGAAAATGACCAAAATGCCCTTAAAACTAGTCGTTTTATAGCTGTTGAGATGGACGATTTCGTCATTTCAAAAAAATATTGCTGTTGCTACTTAAGTCACCACTTTCCATAAAAAATTCCCCCATCCTTTCCACTGCAACCAAACAGAATTAATTGTGCGAGGACCTGTCCCTCTACCCCTGTGGCTCGTTGTTGACCGCAAGGGCAATTTGGTAAAATTACGTCTTGTCGGTTTGTTTCACACCCGTGTGTGCACACACAACCTCTGATTGATATTTGTGTTCGATTAGATCCGTTAGGGGTTTTTGACCTGTTCGGATCGATCCAAATGAGTTGGATCGATCCATCCTTGTCTTGGATCGATCCAGCATGGTGTTGGATCGATCCAGACACTGTAGCATGTCGGTGTCTTCCTTTGCGAGGACGGCCGCCGTTGGCCGTCGCTCTCTCTTGTCAGAAGGGGAGGACTTTCCCCTCCCCTCCTTCTCCTTTTTCCCCCTTCCCTCGGCTTTCCCCTTCCCCTTTTCCCTCCTTTTCTTCCTCTTCTCCTCCTCCTTCTCCTTTCTTCTTCCTTCTTCTTCTTCCTCCCGCGGTTCTGTTTTTCCCCTGTTTCCGACAGCCATCTTCTTCCCCTCCGTTCTCCCTCCTCCGGCCACCGTTTTGGGTGTTCTAAGGCTCGTTGGATCCGTGGCAACGAGAGGAAAATCCCTGAAGTGGTTTGGAACCTTGTTGCTGACCAGTTCGCGGGGAATCAGCCGAGGAGTGCGTTTCCGGTAGGTTTCTACCTACTTGAGTTAGATTAGGGGTGTTCTCTTGATCTAGCCGCTGGATCTTATTGATCTTTGTATTGTTGGCTTCCTCTTGCCTAGTAGAATTTCTTATATAAGTTTCATGATCTTTGGTTGAGATTTTAGTAGGATTTATGCATGATTAATCTCGGATTATCCGGTTTTTGCTGTTCTTGAAGAACAGTCGGCTTGCGACGAGTTTTCTGGCCGGTACTACATGATATTGACTTATGTTGAATATAAGAGTTGTAGATCTCTGAGTTATCTTTCCATTCCAGCTTATTTCGTATTTTTATGATTTTTCTACGAATTTTGGTGATTTTTCTCGTGACCTGCGACGAGGCTGATCTGAAGCTGGTTTGAAGCTGTTCGGGTCGATCCAAATGGTTCGGATCGATCCAATATTTTCTGGAACGATCCAAACATTCCGGATCGATCCCAATGCTGGCTGGTGGTGTTTTATGGTCTATTTTTTTAGTGGTTTTGATTAATGTTTTCCCGTTAATCCAACCGTTGGATAATTATGGATTTTGGATATGTTGATCCCGGCATGTTGATCTACTGATGGCTAAGTTGGATCTTGAATCCGACATCGTTTGGACGTCGGATCGACGGAATCAATTAGCCTCTAAGTAGAGGTTTTGGTGTTTCGAATATAATATTATATTTCAGATTATAATATTATATGTTTACTGTTCATCATTGTTTTCGGGGTTGCTTCCCGTTGCAGGAGTCCGCGGTTGACGGTCACGGTACCGTCGTAATGCCGGGACCCGCTGCGGATCGGTTGGCAGCGGTTGTTAGTACCGCTGCAGCGATCCGGTTGACTTATATGATGTTTGCCATACTGTTGCATGCTTTACTTCTTATCTGTGTATGTTCATAGCATGCATTCTCTGTTGTGCATTAGTTGCATTGGTTAGGGCGTGAGTGATCTATGGGTCGCCGTCCCGAGGCTGGAAGCTCAGACTTAGCCCTAGGACCGGGGTTGGGTAGTTTGGACCCGGTTCGAATTGTGGTGTCCAGTCGAATTTGATGATAGGCCTAGAGGACTGGTACACCTGTTGCTTGATGATGATTAGAGGTCGTGTCGACCTCGAGCCATGTGTTGAGGGTGCCACCGGTGTCGGGTCTTGTTCTTTGGGGGGCCGGGAGGGTTAGTCCGGCCCATGCAGTGTCTATTCCTGCCAGCAGTGGCGACCAGTGTGGGCCCAGTCCGCGATGGGTGACCGCAGCTGGAACCCTGCGACACTAGGTGTATCCAGGATGGGCCCAGTCCGTTGGGGTGACCATGGTTGGATATGCCTAGAGACACCGGTGAAGGGTTATGGGACCCTTGCAGCACACTCGAGTCTGGCTTGAGGGCGACAGTGTTGCGTTTCCCTCTTCCTTCTGTGTGACGTAGTGTAGAACCCTACTGAGCTTAGTGCTCACACCTACCCGGGCTGCGTTTTGCAGGTGCTGGCGTTAGTTCTTAGTTGGTCGACGATGCGGCGGCGCCTGGTGGATTTTGAGAGGTGGTGATCGTTTACTGCTTTTACCCTATGTTAGATAGTCTCCTACGGGAGTAATGTTGTATTTGAATCTTCCCCTCTCCGAGGATATGTATATTAAATTCACTTGGGTTTGTAATCTGTGGTTCGAGACTTATTAAATTATTGTTTTTAAATTGAGGGTGTTTTGTGATAAACTGTTAGGGAGACCAATAGGTTAGAGGGAACCCTCGCCAGCTTTGTTTTCCGCGTTTCGTTAGGTTACGGTTCGCGTCGCCAGGCCCGGTTGAGCTTTCGCGGGTCAGGGCGCGACAAATTGATTCCCACCCACTTTTCACCATCATTTCCACTTCAACCAAACAGATGGAAACAGTTTCCATCCTGCTTTCCCACCCTCATTCCACAACAACGAAACAGACTTAAAACCCATAACTTTTCATTCCAGCAGGTTTCCATTCCTCCAGGTTTCCTCTCCACTTTCCATTCTAGCAACCCTCTTTGTAACCAACCATCCCCTAACTAGGAAGTCCATGTAAAACCCTTTGAGAACAGTTGACAAGGACACTTGGCTGTAAATGAGCTGACAAAGTGGCATGACAAAAATGATAGGAAAGCTTCCAGGCGTTGCGAGGCAAATAGAGATCCTGACTAATTAATTGGTTCATTTATATGAGATGACAACTGCTATATTGGGTTTGATGAAACAAAAATTACCTGAAGGTACTGATGGTAAATCACAAACGGTGCAGAATATGACAAAAGTGGTAGCAGTTATTGAACTATATATGCTTCTCCACCTCTGTATCTGTGATAAGACGTGAAAAGTGCACAAATCACCCTTTTAACGAGGTCTTGTTAGTCTCCAAGCAATGCTATTTTGATTGTCTTTTCCCCATTTCAGGTTTAAGGACCCTCAGCAAAGATTAGATCAAGTTTGGTGCCAAAATGAACAAATAAAGAACTCACTAGGAGCAAATGAGCAAAGGAGCAAAGATGGGTCATCTTTGACACCAAAACTGTACCTTTTCGGAACGAACCAGATGATGTGTTATACATGGTTGGAAAGTTCTGGAAGTCTAGTTTCGGGGAGTTTTTACGGTTCGTGATTTGGAGTTTCCTAGAAGAAGTTATGTTATTTTTAGTACAGAGGCGCAGAAAAAGAAGCTGCGGAAAAAGAAGATCGATCCGAGCCCAAAAAAGATCGATCTCTTTTGGCGCTGTGGGAAAAATAAAAGGAAACTGACTAATCCGAGTTAGGGTTTGTCTTAGGCTATAAATAGCCTTCTTTGAGGGCATTTTGGCAGCCTTCCATGGCCGAATTTTCTTCATCTCTTAGGGTTTCTCTTAGTTTCTTTTCCACAAATTAGGTTAGATCTTTGGTGGAATATCCATGGGTGGAGCGCGGCGACAACCTTCATCGACGGATCTCCTTCCTAAGATGAGTAACTAATATCTATTCGAGGGATTTCTATGATGTATTAGAGAATCTATCTAGGGATTCCTATGGATTGGAGCATGTATTCTTTTGATGGTTTTTAATGGATTAATCTTTTATTGGTATATCTTTTTGGTGTCGATTTACATGGTGGATGAATGATTTCTTCTATTGTGCCCTAGATCTAGGTCTTGTGCATGTTAGAGGCTAGGATTGGGATCGTTTCATGATGCTTTCATGCTAGAACCATGTTTGATCTATGTTTATGAATCCTAAACCCTAGATTAAGATTATAGGAGTGCTAGAACCACTACCTTGGTGCTAGAACCACTGAGACCTATATTCTTAATTTATCATTCGTTCCTTATTATTATTGATGTAGCAACCTCAAAGTGCTAGAACCACTTTGATTTATTCACCAAATATCCATTCGTTGATGTTAGTCATTCCGATAAAGACTTCTTACGAATCTTTGTTGAGCGGTAAGGATTCTAACCATTCACCTATCGACTAGTTAAAACCATTAACGCTTAATTGAATTGCTTTTATCCTAGGAAAACCTAGTAAGTTCTTTATTACGGATTAGAAATCCATTGGCCGTTTATCCTATTATTATTCGGTTTAGTTTAATCTGAGTTAAGAGTAGTTTACACCCAAAAATCATTCTCTTTATCAATCTTTTGATTTAGAACTATACGAGGTAATTATACTTAACACTTCTTTTCCCTGTGGATTCGACTCGGACTCATTGTTATCTACCCATAAAGTAGTTAGTTAGTGATTCGGATTATAAATTTCTAATTTTTGCGTTCTTGTTAAGACCACGACACTTTTTAAGACGTGTCAAAATTTTGACGCCGTTGCCGGGGAATAGAATAGTAGTTAAGTTAATTGCTTAGTGTAGTTTTAGTTCAATTAGTTATTTTCCCGTGCTGATTATATTAAGAAAATTTAAAAAAATTTAAAAATTAAAAAAAAATAAAAAAAATAACTTTTTTTTTGAAAAAAGTAAAAAATTAAAAAAAAAAAGAAAGCGATTTGTGCTTACATTGCCTATTTTTCTGTTGCTAGGAGACGCCGACGCAAGGAGAATCGATGATCTACGGTCGACGACGGACGTCTCATTCTTGGACCAACCCCTTGTAACGTATTTCTAACTTTTTGCTTCGTCCTTGTTTAATTAATTATTTATACATGGCCGATAATTATATGCCAACGGGTGCCACATTGAACGATTATTCTTTACCATATAGTTATGCACCCGCTTATGTTAATGATACATATGATTGCTCAAACCTGACATGATTTGCATTCATACACCTATGATCCGGATTTGAGTGATCATCCATATCATGATTGGCAATTCCAAGGTTACTATCCTCCCAATGTTCAACTACCAGATATGAGTATACCGGACTAATACTTTGTACCTAGTTTTGAACCATCTTATCTTTCTCAAACACAATACTCACCACCCCAACATTGGTATGAGCCATCCCTTCCCCGTGCACCACAACCACAAATAGATCCAGCTGTAAAGGAAAGGATTCTTAACGATCTAGAGACTTTTGAAACACTAACACCAATCCTACATTCTCATTCACAATTATTAGCTAATATAGAAGCCCGAATTGAACAACTAGCTTCTTTGATGGATTCATATTACGATGAGGTTGATGGTTGTGTGAATGAGGTAGTGCCTCCTAATGTTGATGATAATGCTTATGATGCTCATCTTACCAATGTTTATGATGCATGCAACGATGAGATTCCTTTTGAGGTATTACCGGTTCGTGAAACTTTAGATAATAATACGCCATGTGATGTGAATGAATTGGTGCCTCCGGTGTTTTATAATGACGATATTGATGAATGCATGTATGATTTGATACCTCTTGTGGGTCATGATGTTGTTATTATGCCGATTTTTGAAGCTTTCCACGAGCACAAATCACCACGGGAAAAGATCAAGTTGGGGGGGTGTGATAATCGTGAGTCTCAAACAAGGTCTATTTCCACGATCACAAATCCATTTAGAGACTAGTTAGGTTTACTGCTTTATGTTTATTTTTGTCTTGCTTTGCTCGAGGACTAGCAAAGATCAAGTTGGGGGGTGTGATAAGACGTGAAAAGTGCACAAATCACCCTTTTAACGAGGTCTTGTTAGTCTCCGAGCAATGCTATTTTGATTGTATTTTCCCCATTTCAGGTTTAAGGACCCTCAAAGAAGATTAGATCAAGTTTGGTGTTAAAAAGAACACATAAAGAACTCGCTAGGAGCAAATGAGCAAAGGAGTAAAGATGGGTCATCTTTGACACCAAAACTGTACCTTTTCAGAACGAATCAGATGATGTGTTATATATGGTTGGAAAGCTCTGGAAGTCTAGTTTCCGGGAGTTTTTGCGGTTCGTGATTTGGAGTTTCCTAGAAGAAGTTATGTTATTTTTAGTACAGAGGCGCAGAAAAAGAAGCTTCGGAAAAAGAAGATCGATCCGAGCCCAAAGAAGATCGATCTCTTTTGGCGCTACGGGGAAAATAAAAGGAAACTGACTAATCCGAGTTAGAGTTTGCCTTAGGCTATAAATAGCCTTCTTTGGGGTAGACGAATTTCCTTCCTCTTCTAGAGTTTTTCCTTCGCTTCTTCTCGACAACTGGAGGTTAGCATCTGAAGATTGGAGCCATGGGTGGAGCGTCTCATCAACTTTCATCGACGGGTCTTCTCTTTAAGATAAGTAACTAAGTTTTAGTTTAGGAATTTCTATGATGTATTAGAGATCTTATCTAGGGTTTCCTAGGGATTGGAGCATGCACTTTTTGGATGGTTTTTAATGGATAAATCTCGTATTTTCATATCTCGTTGGTGTTGATTTTATTTTGTGGATGGATGGTTTGTTCTTCTATGCCTCGATCTCGATCTTGTGCATGTTAGAGACTAGGGATGGATTTGTTTCATGATGCTTTCATGCTAGAACCATGTTTGATCTATGTTTATGAATCCTAAACCCTAGATTAAGATTATAGGAGTGCTAGAACCACTACCTTCGTGCTAAAACCACGGAGACCTATATTCTTAACCTATCGTTCATTCTTTACTTTTGTTGATTTGGCTTCCTCGAAGTGCTAGAACCACTTTGGGTTATTCACCAAGTTCCCATTCTTTGTTGTTAGTCAAACCGACGAAGACTTCTTACGAATCTTTGTTGAGTGATAGGTAGATCTAGCCATTCTTCTATCAACTTTTGGAAAACCATCTATGATTTATGGTTTTGCTCTCATTCTAAGAAGACCTAGATAATTCTTTATTACAGATTAGAAATCTCCTGGTCGTTTATCTTATTATTATTTTGAATTAGTTTAATCTGAGTTAAGAGTAGTTTAAAACCAAAAAACATTCTCTTTATCAATCTTTTGATTTAGAACTATACGAGATAATTATAATTAACACTTCTTTTCCCTGTGGACCGACTCGGACTCATTGCTATTTACCCATAAAGTAGTTAGTTAGTGATTCGGATTATAAATTTCTAATTTTGACATTCTTGTTAAGACCACGACACTTTTCAAGGCGTGTCAATCTGGAATAGCTACTATCAAGCATCATAAAGAAATCTGACATATTATAGACATTGAGAAAAAAGATCTGGTTCTTAAGAATTTCGAGCATTGGTTATCTACCTTGTAAAACCTTTTTTTCTCCACGAATTTATGGCCTCAGGTGATGCTTGGTGACCCGGAGTAAAAGATTTACGAACTTTGGAATTACCTAAATTGTTCAAAGAAGATGAACACGTGCCCAAAGGACCTGGCACACCATTTGTAGGACATGCATCCTTAGTGCACATTGACTGTTCAGCTCAAGAAGAACCAACATCATGAACACCCTGATCTTCTAGTTGATTTGTCGATCCTGTAGATGAAGCACAACCATTGGGCAGGGAGATTTTCATCGTAGTTGACTGGATTTCTGAAGATGTGACGGTCTCATCCTTTCTGCAATTTATAATTCCACTGTCATTAAAGTTTGAGACATACTTAAGAGTATTGCAAAAGCTTATACTCTTCATGAGACTAGGAAGAGATAATAACAAGTCATTGGCTCTTTAATGAGTAATCATTTCCATTATCCCGAAGGCTATGATCAGTTCCCTCCAAGCATTTGCATAATAGAGTCCATTAGTAACCTTGCAATGTCAACAACAGATTAACTGAAGCATATTTGAGGCACTGAATTTTGGGAGAACAAAAACCTTCTGAAGATACCAAATTTTGGCACTACATTTACCCGAATCGTGCCGGTACCGGCATAAACACTTGCCAAGTATTGTGGTATCACACTTGGTCGGCTTCGGTCTGAATAACCCAAACCCACTGAATGGGGTTTTCTCTCTTTCTTTTTCCGTATTTATAGATGTCTTATCTTAATTGGGTATTTATTTTGTAGCTTTTTTTGCTGTTTATTTTGGAGATTAGCGCATTCTTCACCTATGATGACAAAACCTAAGGCTTGTTTCTCATAACATTTTTGTTTTGAATATTTTGATGCTGAGTCTCTGGTTTGTCTTTGATTCATTTGGTTATCTAACTTGATATTTGCCATTGGTAGTGGATAAATAAGGTATGGTGGTGCTGAAATGATGATCCTTTCCCCACATGATCGAAGATGAATACAATGTGCGCATGTTTTTTTCCTTCTTTCTAAGATGGAAATCAAGCCAGAGATCTGATCTCCCCATCCAGAAAATAGTCTAATCAATTATCCATGCAATATATCCTTTGTATTTAAGATTTGTATTTTAATTCTTAGCAGTTATCTGTGAGTTTTTTTAAGAGTGTTTGATAGAAGCAAAATTGCCTATGATGACAAAACTAAAGGCTTGTTTCTCAGAACATTCGCAGTGGCCGCCTGAGTGCTTTCGCCTCGTCGGCCTTGAGAGCTGTTGATGCTCAGTCCTTCCTTGGATGTCTGAGGCTATTGCATTTGCTTTCTTAAACTTGTGTTCTGTTGGTTTTATCTATAAACGCCTCTTAGATTTCTCTACAATTGCCATTGATGTTGTGTTGGATTATTTGGTCTTATGGATGCATATAAAATGGCATGTTGGTAATGGGTTCATGATCCTCTGTCCCAATGAGCTAGGATGAATTCAATGTGATGTGTGTTGTGTTGCTGTAAAAGAGATTTATGGGATAAGTGCTCTTCTCTGCATCATGGGAGTCCAATTTAACCTACCTATTGCGTAGCAATGGATGTTTAGGTTTTTTAACTTTCTGAGGAGCAAATGTTGATGATCAAAATCAAAAGCGTCTGTTTGCAACGCTAAGTGCTGTTGAACCCCATACGTCAACAGTTGCCATGATGCTTGGTTCTTCGGCCCGGGTCAGATTGGGTATCTGTTGTTTTGAGGTTCATCTGCCATCGGATGGAGGTTGTATTTTGTATTGAATCTCCTTATTTGGTATAGTACTTTACTGTCCCGGCAACAACATTTACTGAGTAAATATCCCAGATTTAGACAGCAACATTGTATGCCAGTTTTACCTTTCTTTTGTCTGACTAGCCTCTCAGTATACTTACCGCGCTCCTATGTAATCCCTTCTTCATACATGTGGCTTGAGAAATATTCCAAGTCTGTTTTGCACATTCACAAGAAGAAATTTTTTCAAGATCACTTGTAGTGACAGCCTTAAAGATAGTATCAAGAGTTGTCTTGTTCCAATTACATTCAATCAATTCTTGCTCAGTCCATTGGTTCACAGATTTGGTCATGAAAGTATTGTCTATATTAAGGGAAAAAGGGTCTCCAAGTTTGGAAAAATCCATCAAATTAGAAGAAAACTGATCTCACCCAAGTTGCTGAAGGTATCTAGTAGGTTGAGTGCCTCCTTTGGTACCAATTGCAAAAGAAAGATCCTTATTAACTAATCTTATAACAAGCTTCTATGATATAAGGAACAAGGCTCAACACAAATGCAAAGCGGTCAGAGAAGAAACCTCTAATAGACAAAACATAAAATACTAGATAGGCAATGTAGCTTGAGTAGTGTTAATACAAATCATCTAGCAGTGGAGAAGAGGAAAACAAAACTCAAAAGAGACGTAGCATGTTTTTAACGTGGAAAACCTTTGACAGGGTAAAAATCCACGGGTCCTCTATCGGAGATCATCCAAATCATCCATTAGAACTTTGTCATGACAGTTACATAGCTAGCACCCCTTCTTGATGACTCCTCATCAAACCTCGATGCTCATAGTTGAGTACACTACCGTTGAATCCTTTCTCTAGTGAACAATATTCAACCCACAGTTGAGACAGATAGAGGACTCCTTCTCTCTTCTTGAAGCTCCTTGGAATCCACCAAGGATGAAGGATTTCATCTTCGATTTGGATTGGACTCTTCCAAGTAACTGAAGAACTCCTTCGGATAACACCCCGTGAAAGTTTCAAGGGTGACAAACTCTCTTTTTGATAAAATGACAGCTCTGAGGAAGCTTGGATTTCAGCTCACTTGACCTCACTTTCTTTAGACCGGAGTTCTTCCTCTTCACATCTTCTCTTCCACTCTTTATATCTATGAGAGGCTTTTTCTTTGACTTGCCAGCTTGTCTTCGCCTTAGGGAATGCAGAATAATTGCTCCACTAGTAGCTTTACTGACAGGCCTTGAACAACCAGCCGGTGCAGTGCTTCGAAGTTACATTGCAGCTATTAGTTCTTTACTTTTCAAACACAGTTGGCCTTGAATCAAGAACCAAGCAAAGTTGCAGAGCCTCCTTCCATGTTAATTGTGCATCTATCCATGAGATGTGTCGACAACTTAGTGTGCAGGAGGGTGTTGGATCGCATAGCATGATCAGCATCAGCGATGACTTGGTGACGAAGAAGCGCACATAGGATTCTAATTCAGGACTTTTGCACTGATATCATGTCAAGTTATAAACTAATAGGGATATGCGAGTCTATATTAATATAATCTAGGAGACCAAAACCCAAATGACAACTAGGCTTGGCCATTAATTCTAATCATAATATATTCTAAGAAACAAAGATGACAACATGAAATTCGTCAACTTATAATAAACGGGAAATTGGTGAATAGTCCATTTGGGAGAACTTATTTACTCTCTAGTCCACTTAGAAGTTTTTAAGGTATTTAGTCTCTTTTTTTACAGCTGTATATTTTTATTACTAAAATACCCTTTTAACATCCCTATCCTTTATTCCCTTTTCAATGACTGTTCACATTCCTAATGACTGTTCGTATTCCTGTTGAAAAGTTACTACAAAAAAAACTGGAGAGTAACTACAAAAAAAACTGGAGAGTAACTACAAAAAAAACTGGAGAGTAACTACCAAAAAAATTTGAAAGTAACTACCAAAAAATGGAAAGTAACTACCAAAATTAAAAAGTAACTACAAATATTTTACATAATGTTTTGTAATATTTTAACTACAAAGTGAAAAGTAACTAAAAATATTTTAAAAGTGATATGCCCATGAAAAATTGAAAAAAAAGGGAAAGTAACTACAAAATTGAAAAGTATTTACAAATATTTTTCACAATATTTTTCAATATTTAAATATTTTAACTACAAAATGAAAAGTAACTACCATATTTTCCTAAATTGAAAAGTGACTACCATATTTTTATAATATTAAAAAATAACCAGTAACATTTTTTTAACTGATTTTTGCACAAATTGGTAGTCACTTTCCATTGTGTATCAAAATTTAAAAGTAACGACCATTTTGTTTTAATATTTTTACAAAATTTGATAGTTGCTTTCCATTGTGTATCAATTGTTTTTTTTTGTAGTTACTTTTTAAAATTTGGTAACAAATTGCATGTTACATTCTATATCAATTATTGTTGGTAGTTACTTTTCGGAAAATTGTAACAAATTGGTACTTACTTTTCATCGTATGTCAATTGTTTGGTAGTTACTTTTCATAAATGAAAAGTTACTACAAGCATAGGGTCATTTTCACATTAAATCAGTGGAAATTTAGTACTAGAAGGACACCCTATTTATTTTTCAAGAATGAAAAAAATCCATTTGGTCAAATTACTTTTGAAAAAGAAAAGAAAAGAAAAGAAAAGCGACACGGACATGCTTGCCGATGGGCTTGGCGACAACCTCCGACCGGATCGGATGGTGGGCATCGCGAAGAAGAGGAGGCCGGAAGATGGGAGGGCGTCGGAGGCGCAGATCCCAGCTACAGAGACGACGGATCTGGAGGTGGGGGCGGTAGATCTAAATCTGGATCGATGTCGGTGACGAGATCGGAACGAGAGAGCGACGGGGGTGGGATTTGGACCGCCTCCTCTTCGCGACGGGGATCTCGAGATTGGCGATGGTCAGCAACAGCGTCGAGCTTGGCGACGACGACGAGTGATGGTCGAGATCGGCGACGTGCTTGGCGATGGGCTTGGCGGCGACCTCGCGTTGGATCCAACGGGATCGGATGGCATTGTGAAGAAGAGGAGGCCGGAGGATGGGAGGGCGTCGGAGGAGCGGATCCCGACAACGGAGACGGCAGATCTGGAGATGGGGGTGGCGGATCTAGATCTGGATCGATGTCGGTGATGAGATTGGGACGACAGAGCGACAAGGGTGGGATTTGGACCGGCGTCTAGACGGGGAGCTTTGGAGCTTTGGACTGGCGACGGGGGTGGGGGGGGGGGGGGGGGGGGGGCGGTGACAAGATCGTCGACGCCCGACGACGGGACTGGATCGCGACGGAGGAGGCGACCTCGGGATCTGGGGGCGGGGCAGGGCGCCGGACGCGCGAGGGGGGGAGGTTTAGTAGGATGTATATAGATAGAAGATAGGGGGTAGTTTTGTCTTTATTCCCCTATAGTGGTATTAGAAGACTGAAGAATTTCTATAAAGGACCAAATGCCAAGTTAGTTTCTAGTAAGAGATCATTTAACAAATCACCCTATAATAAATGAATAGGGATAGGCTAGTCTATATTAATATAATCTAGGAGACCGAAACCCAAATGACAACTAGGCCTGGCCATTAATTCTTATTTTTTTTATTATTAGATAAGCCCGAACACTGAGAATCCTACAAACAAGAAAGCAAGAAAACGGTTATACCCAACCAGAGGAGAAACAAGCCATTAATTCAAATCGTAATACATTCTAAGAAACAAAGATGACAACATGAAATTCATATTTATTCAAATTTAAAACTTCAGCTGGCATAGTGGCATGTGAAACGACTCCTGTTGACACGATGATCCATGCTCAGTAGCATGCATGCATGCATGCCTTCAGTTGCCGTTCGAGGAAGACATTTCCCTGTTGAAGTCTGCCCAGTGTTCCTTCAAAACACAATATGTGATCAAACGGAAACCTTTCAGAGGAGCAGGAGGGTTTACCAGGCAAATGAATGGTGCCCAAATTTTAGTGTACACAGGAAAGACATATACAGGGTGCCCCCATCCATAGTCCACCTCTGAGAACCCTACTTTGGTCCAATCAGTAACAGCCACTGCTTCATATCCTGCTCTTATTTGGAATAGGTCATCCTCTTCAACGTCTCCCTTCGCCCACTTCTCAAAATGAGTGGATAAACCGGCCTTCGCATCCTGAATCAAGCCGACCACATCCGATATGGCTGCATCTGCAATCTTGCGACGAGGCAGCCTCATCGTCTTCCAGAGGACACAATTTCCGTAGTAACCTCCGTGAAACAACGACGATTCTCGGTCGACGAAGTGACGTACATTAGCTACGAAAGTGAAATCGAGCTCGGCATCATCCGCCGATGAGTAGCCCGGTATGCTGGTTAATGCCCGTGCCCGAGATCGCCATACTTTCGCGCAGACGAGCTCGAATGTGGTGCATGTTCTCCCTGTCGCCTCGACGAACTGCTTCTTCAGCTCTGCAATCTGGTCCAGACACACGTCGATGACCAAGCGTTCCAAGTTCGGCGGTTCTGGGATTGAAGGTATTATTAGTGCAATCTTGGGATTGGGGATGGCTTCCCTGCACCATACCGGATCGATCCGGGGGCCAATGAGACCCCTGCAGATGTCTCCGATTGTGTTCATGAATTGCCCAGCTCCGGCGCCGTCAAGAACAGCATGATGGAATCTCAGACCAACTATGAATCCACCACATGTGAATTGTGTAACCTGAATAACAGATCATGATCGATCAGAAGTTCATCGCATATTAAGACAGAACTGAACTATTAACCAATTATAAGTTATTATGCATGCATGTTACATGCCTGAATCATGATGATGTACTTGCTTATGTGATCCTCCTTGCAGTCAACCAACGGAATGAACTCTTTGCTAGAGACCATCTGAGGTCCTCCCAAGTTGCTAAGGACGTCCCCAAGAGAGCAATCTGCAGATGCCTCGACAAAGCACACGCCTTCGCCGGTGCAATCAACGTGCAGCTTCCCCTCCTCCGACTCCACTAGCCGGCCGGCGAGGGGGTAGTAGTAGACGAGAGCCGTCGACAGCGCTCCCCTGATGGCCGGCGATGGCGGTGCCTTAGCTCCGCGGTCGCCGCTGCCGTCGTGCTTGAACACGTGCATGCAGTTCACTACCGTCCATCTGTTCACGAAATGCTGGTCGAGCCACGAGAGTTCCAACTTGCCGGACGGCGTCGGCCCGCATGGGTTGACCAGCTCCGGCTCAGACTTGGTAACCGAGAAGCTCATGGCCGTGTCGACGGAGTTGTTGGAACTGGGTCGAATCTAGCTAAGAGGCTGCCTGCCGATCTTGGAGGTGATTTTAATTTATAAGGAGATAAAAGGCATGCATCATGCATGCATATAAAAGGCATTGCTATAACAAGCATTGATTGGTGTCTTCAGTAACTGCTAACCGTATACCTGACATTCGTCCGATTGTACCTAGGCGGCTGAGATCGAACGACATGAAGCCGGTGAGAGAAAAAAAATTGAAGAAAAAGAGGAGAGAGAATACTTTAATTACTTTTTTTTAGAAAAAAAGCATTCCCATGGATTTAATTCTGAGTGCATGTTTATGTACATGCTGACGTGGCATTTGCATTACACATATCCAAATCGGTAGTGGACTATCAATTCTTTCATATAGTCCATATAATATATCAATGAATCGGTAATCCACTACCGATTGAATTATTTATGTAGTCCATCAGTAGTGAGATACTGATAGACTCTATCAACCAATCGGTATCTCACTACCGATATAATTCAATCGATAGGAAGCTACCGATTCTTTGATCTAATCCATCAGTAGACCAAGATGGAATAATCGATAGTGGACTACCGATTCGGTGACATGTTAATCAATGGCAAATGCCGTTTGATCAACTACATCAGTGAAATACTTCTACGTGACTCGACTGTTTCTGGAAACATCGCTTTTCATCGGACTAAGTCATGGTTTCGGCCGAAATTCTAAACTTAAGGTTCTAGAACACCAATTTTATTGGCTTAGGAAATATGTGTTTTTACCATAACTCTTTTTAGAAAACTCAGAATCGATCAATCGTCAATTGTGTGATGATTCGATTTCTTAGTATATCCGTTTTCCAATTCTAGTTTGGATCTTATTTTTTTTAGTTTAGTAATTTTTTTCCTTTATATTAGCTTTTCTCTTTAAATAGACGTTAGTTGATTGATAATAAAATTCCCAAAGTTCTTCCCCTTCACTTGTGAATTCAAGGTTTTCATCCTCTCCTCTACTTCTCTATAAAGTTCCGCCGCGTCAGTGGACTAATTAATGTGACTTTCATATTGCCAACAACTTTGATCGAGATGCAGTAGTGGCTTCACAATCAAAAAGACCTGCTTCTCCAACCCCTTGACACACCCCCGTCCTGCCCACGCTCTCTTCTCCTCTTATGCCCCCCAATCCATGGGATCCGGGGATTCCAGTCCGTGGAAACCGTGCGTTTGACTTTGAATCCCGCAGTGAATCTGAGGACGTGTTTGGATACACGGATCCGCCGTGGGATCCAGCGGCGGATTCCAATTTCGGCATCGGCCCGCGGTATTCAAACGCACGCGAGCGGATCCCAAAAATCCGGATCTGCCGATTTCGGCATCGCACGTGGGATTCGCGGGTACCATTCCGCGGGTACGGCGGATACTACTGCGCGCCAAGTTCCGCTGCGTCAGTGGACTAATTAATGTGACTTTTATATTGCCAACAACTTTCCAGATGCAGTCAACTTTGATCCAGTTGCAGTAGTGGAGATCCCGTCGGTGAATGGGATCCTAGGGAGGTCGGAAGGAGGAGGAAGAGTGTAACGCCCCGGCCCTCCACTGGGCCCCGGCCCGCGGGCTCCCGGTCCGACCAGGATCCACCCGAGGGCCCCCACCCGACACAATATTGTCCGCTTTTGACTCGATCGGCAGCCCAAGCACGCTTAACACTGGAGTTTTTCTGACGGTTCATTGCCATCACGGCTTTAAAACGCGTTGTGTCTATTAAGGGGTTACTATATACTTATACCGAACCCCGGACCATACCCAGGCGTTGTGGGATTGCTTACCCGGCTACCCGACTCAGCCCCGCCCTCTAGGCGCATGCATCTTGTCGCCCCGGTAGGGACCATACCCAGGCGTTGTGGGATTGCTTACCCGGCTACCCGACTCAGCCCCGCCCTCTAGGCGCATGCATCTTGTCGCCCCGGTAGACCCAGCGGGCCTCACAATCCACACCCCTTGGAGGCCCAGCGTACTCGCTGGCACAATTTCCGGCTGGGTTCCGGCTGGCCTGCGGGCTCCCGGTCCGACCAGGATCCACCCGAGGGCCCCCACCCGACACAATATTGTCCGCTTTTGGCTCACCGGACTTCCCGGGTGACCCAGCGGGCCTCACAATCCACACCCCTTGGAGGCCCAGCGTACTCGCTGGCACAATTTCCGGCTGGGTTCCGGCTGGCCTGCGGGCTCCCGGTCCGACCAGGATCCACCCGAGGGCCCCCACCCGACACAATATTGTCCGCTTTTGGCTCACCGGACTTCCCGGGAGGTCACCCCTCCCAAACCTACTCCAGCCCAAGCACGCTTAACACTGGAGTTTTTCTGACGGTTCATTGCCATCACGGCTTTAAAACGCGTTGTGTCTATTAAGGGGTTACTATATACTTATACCGAACCCCGGACCATACCCAGGCGTTGTGGGATTGCTTACCCGGCTACCCGACTCAGCCCCGCCCTCCAGGCGCAGGCATCTTGTCGCCCCGGTAGACCCAGCGGGCCTCACAAAGAGGTTGGGGTGGGGAGGTCGGAGATCCCGTCACCGTCGGTGAAGGGGAGGTCGGGGTGGGGAGGTCGCGATCCTATCGGAGATCTCCGTGGCCGTCGGTGAAGAGGATCGCGACGAGGGCGCCAGAGGAGTGATCGGGACGGATGGCTGGGGCGGGGGGGGGGGGAGGGGTGAGGAGATCGGGGACGATGAGATCGGGCGGGTGAGGAGATCGGGGATGATGAAATCAGGCAACGTGATCTTGACGGACGACCGGGGCTGGGGGGAGGGGTGATCGGGGACGATGAGATCAAGCGGTGTGATCGGGGACCATGAGATTAGGCGTGTGAGGACATGCCCCTTTACTCCTGGGCCGACCGGCTGGGTCGAGCCCGTGGCTCGTTGTGGACCGCAAGGGCAATTTGGTAAATTACACCTTGTTGGTTTGTTTTACACTTGCGGGTGCACACACTGACCGTGTTTGTGTAAATGTTTGATTAGAGCGGTTAGGTGGATCCGGGATCGAAAGATCCGAGCTTATGTTCTAGCCCAAGTCTAGCTTTCTACACCTAGAGGATCGATCCTTCCTTGCTAAAAGGATCAATCATTTAGTGATGATCGATCTTCCCTCGTGGAAGGATCGATCATTGATGCAAGGATCGATCATTCCTCCAGAAATGATCGATCATTCAAAGTCGATTCGTTTGTCTATATAGCGGATGCGATTTTCTTCTTTCAATCCTTTTGAAATCCGCGTTCTTGAGCTGAGATCTGGATGGATTCAAAAGAGATTGAAGGCGATCGTTGGCTTGGCAGCTAGGATTGAAGCTGCTCTAGTCTAGGTAGGGATTCCTACATACTTACTTTTCCGATTTTGTGATATTTGAGTTGTTTGTGATTTGTTTTGCTTAGATCTTGCTGTATGTTTGATGGTTTTTAACATGATGGTTTTGGACTCGTGGTCCTTCGTACTACCATATCCCAAGGTTTTGCTGAATTTAATGGAGTTTTCCGGCGTACCTCGTTGCAGAGCGTGCGTTGCTGCGATAGCCCCAACGTTAGCTCTACGCCCCAGTCACAACCGGAGCTGCACTCAGCCAAGTGCCTGCGCTGGTGAGGACAACCGGTGGGGAGAGGGGTGGAGGGATGTAGGGTTTATCGAGGATGTAACGCACCGGTAACGTATGCCCTAGCTTCGCCGATGAGGAGAGCCACGATTTGCCGTTTGGGGTTAGGCGGAAGGGTTTCGGGGCAAAGGTAGCGAAAAGGGTTTGAATGGCAGCCTTGGATGGTGCCTTTTACTTTTTTACCCCTGCCACATCTGATTTTACACCGGCCTAATCAGCCGGTGCGACAAGCTTTTTCCAATTATTAAAGTCTATTGGACCAGAGGATGGGCCAACGGCCCATGTAATTGAAACAGCTGTTGCAAGCCCAAATTGCTATTGGGTCCATAAACTAGTCTTATTAGGATGGACAAAGATGCATTAGGGTGACAAGGGTGTACAAAAAGTTCAAATTACCTTTGTGTCATATAACCCAAACTAAACGATTTCGTTGTTATTTTTTTTTATTAATTGAGCCAAAGGCTAAGTAACCAGTACAAACTACAAGGAAATCCCTAGAGGAGTTAAAACACCATCCTCAGGGACCCAGCTAAAATCTGAAAATTCACGCCTACAACATCTAGCAATAACATCTGCCCTGGCAACAATCATTCGTGGCACTGCCATGAACACAACAAAGTCCAACAATAACATAACCGCCCAGACTGTCTGAGCCGTAGTCTCAACAATAACTCTTTTAAAAACCATAAATAGTTTCAGGACTTCAGTATGAGCCTCGAGTGACAAATTACAACATATATGATAAGATAAAGAACTCCCACCAACTTCAATCACCAGACATCGATTGCACCCTACTTCACTGTTACCACACAAGATGCACATGAGATTTGCAACCACCTCAATATGAAACATCCTTAGCCCAAAGTCATCCTGACGAGAAGGAAATGAAAAAGCCACTAATCAAACAGATGATACCTGTGCATGTGGATTTGGAGATTCTAAACTAATTGGAAACCATGTGAAAAAAGGAATTCCTTCCAAGAATTGAATTCAATAGAAAACCTAATTAGCTGTTCAAATAAACGAAGACTTATCATTTCTTTACTCGGAGGGTAGTTCGATACAATTGAGGTTGGCAGCAAATCAGTCTCCAAACAAAAAGATAGAGCAATCAAAGATCCCTGCGAAAGTTCAAATCTTTGAAGCAAATTGCACGAAAAAAATCCAAATACACACGAATCCCGCTAGACAAAAGCTTCGACTAACCCTAACGAGGCAAACCTTGAAACCAGGATATAATTTAAGACCGCTCGACCCAATTCATGTAAAAATCCAAATGTAATTGTGAACACTTAATATTGTTAACCAAGGACAGGCTCTCCACTCCTTCGCTCAATATTAACTCGCAACTTGCGAGAAGCTTTGTATTCTAATTCTTTTTCTTCTTATCTGTGAGGAGTTGCTGTAAGGGTCCATGCATTAGAATTCAGCACAAATGCAAACATGTCTTCCATCATAATGGATGAAGATCATAGCAATTTGATGAAAATATATGAATGATAATCTCAGGAGACAAAGTGTGACTTCTTATTCTGCAAAATTAGAGTACTCAAACAGAGCCTATTATGTACTTAGAATTGCTTTGGTCGGAAACCATGATGAAACAACACAAAAAGAACAACCACTCCTTTGCCATCCCAGGGAACATTGAATATAACCAATGCATGATTTTCATCTGGTGAAAACAACAAGCTAGAAGAAACAAGAAAAAAAAGGGGTTAGCTTGTATTATGTTGAATTTCAGATGTATGCACTCAATGGTTTCACGAATGGGATGCCACTTGTTTAGTCCCACATCGGCTAGAAGTGGAAGGAGGGTCATTGTGGGTGTATAAAATGAGGGGTTTGGGATACGCTGAGCCTACTCTCACGAGCCGAACTTGAGCTAATCAGCTCATTTGTTGGTCAAACATATTTCGAGCTGGCTCAATCTCCACACAAGCTGAGCACAAGCATCGAGCTAGCTAGAGTTGGAGTCTGGCTGAATCGAGCCGAGCTCAAGCTGGGTCAACTCGCTCAATATCAGCTCATTAACACTCCTACAACTTAGTAATCCTACCCATATGCTATCGCACTCGAAAGAGCTAAAGAAGCAATGAAGCTAGAAAAACGTAGACAAAGAGATCATGCAGCATTTCAAGACAAGCCATGTCATTCGATAAAAAACATTGCCTGTTAAACCCTAATAACAATCTTTATGCTATTTTTCTGCCAGCCCTCACTGACCCAGTTGTTCTCACCAAATTAAAGCCACGAAAGAAACATGTATGGAAGAACATATAATACAACAATCTCTGCTCCAAAGAATAAATTTGACAGTAGCTTTTTTGTTTTTTTTTAAATGCACATATGAAGAAATTTTTTGCAATAATGGACGAAAGATTCACTATCATATTGCGTTAAGCAAATAAATATCTCAAAACATGACTTTTTGCAACTAATGAGTCCTATATCACGCCAGACACAAGGAGATTAGTGCGCATGACTGAGCTTATACAAGCATGAAATTTGGGTAAGGATACAGGTTTTCATTAAAGGGGCAAATTGGAAAGTTATTTGGTTTGAGCACTAAAAAGCATTTTTCTTTCTTTCACTGAGCAATTGTCTGAATATCCAAAATATTTGCTATGAGCTCACAGGGAGATATGGTGAATCTAGCAGACCAAATATAGATGGCACAGGGATTCCTATTAACTAGGAAGTCCATGTAAAACCCTTTGAGAACAGTTGACAAGGACACTTGGCCGTAAATGAGCTGACAAAGTGGCATGACAAAAATGATAGGGAAGCTTCCAGGCGTTGCGAGGCAAATAGAGGTCCTGACTAATTAATTGGTTCATTTATATGAGATATATGACAACTGCTATATTGGGTTTGATGAAACAAAAATTACCTGAAGGTACTGATGGTAAATCGCAAATGGTGCAGAATATGACAAAAGTGGTAGCAGTTCTTGAACTATATATGCTTCTCCACCTCTGTATCTGGAATAGCTACTATCAAGCAGCATAAAGAAATCTGGCATATTATAGACATTGAGAAAAAAGATCTCTTGTTCTTCAAGAATTTCGAGTATTGGTTATCTACCTTGTAAAACCTTTTTTCCTCCACGAATTTATGGCGTCAGGTGATGCTTGGTGACCAGGAGTAAAAGATTTACGAACTTTGGAATCACCTAAATTGTTCAAAGAAGATGAACACGTGCCCAAAGGATCTGGCACACCATTTGTAGGACATGCATCCTTAGTGCACATTGACTGTTCAGCTAAAGAAGAACCAACATCATGAACACCCTGATCTTTTAGTTGATTTGCCGATCCTGTAGATGAAGCACAACCATTGGGCAGGGAGATTTTCATAATAGTTGACTGGATTTCTGAAGATGTGATGGTCTCATGCTTTCTGCAATTTACACTTCCACTGTCTTGGGCAGGGCAAAGATCAGAAAATGGTGCTCGCACGATCCTGTACTAATCAAATAAGAGGCACAAAAAATTCAATTGTATTTCTGATACATGGCATGTGCTGAACTGAAAAGAAAATCTAAAATGCTTAATGGAAGAAAGCATAAACCACGATTCTGAATTTCATGTTTTCATTGGAAAGCTAGGTATAAGCACACCAAACATTCTAAGAGGAAGTTTTCCCTTCATTTTTATTGCAAAATATGGAAAGCTGCCATTAGGTAGAATGAATAACAAAAACAAGTTGGAAACAGTGAAAGAGATCAATGTTAAACATTCCACAGAACTTATGCTTGAAACTAGTACGTTAGGGCATATAGAACCAAAGACCAGTAATGCAAGTAGTGTGAACCCCGAAGTTGTGGAGAGGAGAACACCTATGAACTTAAAGCAGGGGGCTCCATGATAGTGATGCACACCAGGCCATGAAGAAGTCCAAAACCCAACTCAAGAGATAATATGGCAACAATGGTGACAAAAAGCAAACATGTATTGATGAAGGCGCGCGGATGGAGAGATCAAAAAATGCATAGAAGGTGGAATCCAGTCCTCCTTAAAACTTTAAAATTGATGTTGGTTCCAACGTCCGTATCCTTGGGAAATATTGTACAAAACAAGACCAACCATTTTATAAGACCCACAGTTGAGAGCATGAAATCGAGCACTACAGTGAAGGAGCATTTAAGAAGCAAATGCAACAGATGGGACAAACATACAACACAGAAATAAGATGCTTGACTTGATGAAGCCCAAAGGACGAAAGTAGTCTCAAAATGCAAGAAGAAAAGCCACTGAGCTTGGTCCTCTTGTTGATCATGAAGGCATGAATCACACCATCGAGACCAGAAATAGCACGTCTTCGAAAGGCACGTAGTTGCATGATAAGTCTTAGACCTGAATAAGCCAGACAAAGAGCAAACTGCCTTGAACAGTATCTTTTCAAGAGTTCTGAGAAAGATACCTCCTAGACGTTCTGCAACAGCACCAGTAAGAATACCTCCAACCATTTCGACAACAAGCACGTCTGAGTATGCACTAATATTTGCCACAGCCAGTAGAAGGGACAATGTGTCCACCCGCAAGAAGCTAACAATCATGGAAATAGAAGGAATAAGTTAATATGGAGGGTGCGTATCATGTTAGTAGTTAGAGCTAGAAGATCTGTCTAGCCTCCACCCATATGTTGAGAGGTAATTTGTAATTCTAGTTTTCTCTAAAATGTACTTCTAGTTTTCTCTAGAAGCTTGTATTCCAAGTGTCAGGGTCAAAGTTTGACCATCTTGGAACTTGATGGCTCATTAAGTAAGTTGGATGTTAGTTGAGTCATATATAAGTTAACATATGTAAAGGTGTTCTTAGAAAAAACTGAGAAGAGTTCTGCAACTCTCAGTAATGAAAAAAGATTCCAAAACCTTCTCCACTTAAAAAAATTCCAACAAATTTGGTATCAGAGCATGGTTTAAAATCTCCATGGCAGCCATTCCTACTATGTTCTTGTATTCTCCAAATCAAGTTCCAATCTTTGATGGAGAGCATTATGATTATTGGAGCAGCCAAATGAAGACGATCTTCATTTCTCAAGATCTTTGGGAGGTGATTGAAAGCAATTATCCCGAGCCACCTCGAGAAGGAATTTCTGCGAGTTGGACGGAGATGCAGCAACGACAATACAAAGAAAATCTCAAGAAAGATGCAAGTGCCCTTCGGTTCATTCAACAGGGGGTAAGCAAATCTATTTATCCTCGAATTTTTGGTGCTAATAAAGCAAAAGATGCTTGGAAGATCCTTAAAAACGAATTCCAAGGAAATGATAAAGTGATCTCTATAAAGCTGCAATCTCTTTGGAGAGAATTTGACAATATATTTATGAAGGATAGTGAAAGCATTCAAGATTTTTTCTGCAAAATAGTTGAGATTGTCAACTTGATTCGTAGCTATGGAGATACTATCGAAGATAGGAAGATTGTTCAAAAGGTACTCCGTAGTCTTCCTGCAAAATTTGATCATGTAGTTGCTGCAATTGAAGAATCTAAAGATCTTTCTACATATACTATGCATGAGCTAATGAGTTCTCTCCAAGCACATGAGCAGAGAATTAACAGATCATCAATTCCACCTATAGAGCAAGCTTTTCAATCGAAGCTCCAAATTTCAGATCAAAAGTCAGCAAAATTTGAGCAAAGAAAGAAAGGAAATTCATTTCAAAAGAAGGGAAAAGGTCACTTCTATCAAAACAATCCTGCAAGAGAAAAGAAAGAAGGTTCACAGCAAAAATCTGGTACTACTTCTTCTTCTTCTTGTCGCATTTGCAGAAAATCCAATCATGAATCAAAAGATTGCTATTTTAAATGCAAAAGATGCAAAATTCCTAATCATTCTCAAAGAGATTGCTGGTATCAAGATAAAAAGGAGAAGGATGAAGCCAATTTTACCAAAGCTGAAACGGAAGAACATTTATTCTCTTGCATGAATGTTCAATGCGAATCTCAACAAGTTTGGTATTTGGATAGTGGCTGCAGTAATCACATGACAGGAAATCGAGATGTCTTTGTGGAGCTTGATCCAAGTTTCATTTCTCATGTGAAACTAGGAGATGGAAAGTTACAGAGTGCTGAAGGCAAGGGTGTTATTGCAGTCTACACAAAGGGAGGAAACAAAAAGCTCATTGGTGATGTTCTTTATGTTCCAAGCCTCACTCAAAATCTTTTGAGTGTTGGACAGCTTTTGCAGAAAGGTTTTTCTCTGCTGTTTGAAGAAGAAAAATGCAGAATTTTTGACAAGAAAAATTCAGTCATAGTAGCAACAATTGAGATGAGCAAAAACAAGGTTTTCCCTCTTTCAATGCCGCTTGTAGAAAATCTGGCACTCACAAGTGAAAGTTTTGACAGATCCTTCTTATGGCATTTGAGATATGGGCATTTAAACTTCAAAGGGCTTCATTTGCTGAAACAGAGGAATATGGTGATTGGTCTTCCTTCAATTATAAAAGAAAATCAGATTTGTGAAGGATGCATTTATGGGAAGATGCATAGACTTCCATTTCCTAAAACTTCCTGGAGGGCTAAAGATCCATTAGAGCTTGTGCATGCTGACATTTGTGGTCCTACAAGGACTTTTTCTCTCAATAATAGAAGATACTTTCTTCTATTTGTTGATGATCACACTAGAATGATGTGGGTTTTCTTTCTAAATCAAAAATCTGATGCATTTGCAATTTTTCTTAATTTCAAAGCTCTTGTAGAGAAACAAAGTGGTTTTCAAATCAAGACTCTACGAACTGATCGTGGAGGGGAGTTCATCTATACTCCATTTATGGAGTACTGCAAAGAGAATGGCATACAGAGACAGCTAACTGTTAGCAGAAGCCCTCAGCAAAATGGGGTTGCCGAAAGAAAAAACCGGACCATTGTGGAGATGGCTCGGAGTATGCTAAAAGGGAAAAATCTTCCTAACAAATTCTGGGCTGAAGCAGTAAATTCAGCGATTTATATTCTCAATCGTTCTCCTACAAAAGCTGTGCTCAACAAGACTCCATTTGAAGCTTGGCACAAAAGGAAGCCATTAGTTGGTCATCTAAAAGTTTTTGGCTGCATTGCATATGCACTAATTACTTCTCAAAACAGAGACAAGTTTGATAAGAAAGGTGAAAAGCATATCTTCATTGGCTACAGTGATGAGTCAAAAGGCTATCGTCTCTTTAATCCAAATGGCAACAAGCTTGTAGTCTCAAGAGATGTCATATTTGATGAAATGACAGCTTGGAGTTGGGATGAAAATTGCTCTCAAACACCAATTATAGGAAAATTTCTGGAGCATGAAGCAAGTCAAGATGAGCAGCTTCAAAATATTCCAAGTCCAATTAATAGTCCAGCTGCAAGCTCTCCATCTTCAAATTCTTCAAGTCCAGAAGCACCAAGAAAGGTACGGTCCTTGAGGGACATTTATGAATCTACTAATGTTACTTTGTTTGCTTGTGAGCCACATAACTTTGAAGATGCAGTTAAAGAAAAAGTATGGCAAAAAGCAATGGATGAGGAAATAGCTGCTATCAAGAAAAACAAAACCTGGGAGCTTGTGGACTTACCAAATGGCAAAGATGTGATTGGATTGAAGTGGGTATATAAAATAAAGTATAATGAAGATGGTTTTATTCAAAAGCACAAAGCAAGGCTGGTGGCAAAGGGTTATTCTCAGCAACCTGGAGTAGATTTCAATGAGACTTTTGCACCGGTTGTTCGAATGGAAACTATTCGAACTGTTCTTGCTTTAGCAGCAGAGCTTGAATTAAATGTCTATCAGCTTGATGTTAAATCAGCATTTTTAAATGGAGAGCTTGAAGAAGATGTGTATGTGCAACAACCACAAGGCTATGTGACAGAAGGTAAAGAAGATAAAGTATATCGGCTTCAAAAGGCTCTTTATGGTTTAAAACAAGCTCCAAGGGCTTGGAACAGCAAAATTGATGGATATTTCTCTCAAATTGGATTTCAAAGAAGTCCAAGTGAACCATCTCTATATGTGAAGAAGCAAGGTTCAAATGATCTTCTCATAGTCTGCTTGTACGTGGATGACTTGATATTTCTGGGCACTAATATGAACATGGTTGAAGACTTCAAAAAGCAAATGATGCAGAAATTTGAGATGTCAGATTTAGGCCTTATGAGGTACTTTCTGGGCATTCAAGTGAAGCAAGCTAAGGGAAAGATTTTTTTCTCTCAAGAAAAATACATTGAAGACATACTGAAAAAGTATCAGATGAGTAATTGCAAACCTGTGTCTACTCCAATGGCTTTAAATGACAAATTACGACAAAATGATGGTGCAGAAAATGTGGATTCAAAGTTCTTTAGAAGCCTTGTTGGTTCATTGATTTATCTCACAAATACAAGGCCGGATATTATGCATTCTGTCAGTCTAATTTCCAGATTCTTGGATAAACCAAGCCAGCTTCATTATGCAGCAGCTAAAAGGGTATTAAGGTATCTTCAAGGAACAAAGAATCATGGCATCATGTATGTGAAAGAAGATGACAAGAGGCTAACTGGATTTACTGATAGTGATTGGGCTGGTTCTTTGGATGACAGAAAAAGCACTTCAGGATATCTGTTTTGTCTTGGCAAAAAGCTTATCGCATGGAGTTCTAAGAAGCAAAAAACAGTGGCTTTATCTTCAGCTGAAGCAGAATACATCGCCGCAACGGACGCAGCATGTGAAGCAGTTTGGCTCAGAAGAATTCTTGGTGATTTAGTCCAGCAACAGCAGCAACCAACAATCATAAATTGTGATAATATGTCAGCCATTGCTATGACAAAAAATCCAGTGTTTCATGCTCGAACAAAGCACATCGAGCTTCGGCATCACTTCATAAGGGAATTAGTGAACAAAGAAGAAATTAGTTTGCAGTTTCTCAATACAAATGAACAACAGGCAGATATTCTCACAAAGGCTGTTGCTATTGAGAAGTTTGAGAAGTTTAAGATGCAATTGGGAATTACAAATTATGAGGGGGTGTTGAGAGGTAATTTGTAATTCTAGTTTTCTCTAAAATGTACTTCTAGTTTTCTCTAGAAGCTTGTATTCCAAGTGTCAGGGTCAAAGTTTGACCATCTTGGAACTTGATGGCTCATTAAGTAAGTTGGATGTTAGTTGAGTCATATATAAGTTAACATATGTAAAGGTGTTCTTAGAAAAAACTGAGAAGAGTTCTGCAACTCTCAGTAATGAAAAAAGATTCCAAAACCTTCTCCACTTAAAAAAATTCCAACACCATACCCATTGACTATTCTTGTTGATCAGTTAGATAATATGTGCTAGACTAGATCGCTTAGCTAGTACGACGTCGGTGGCTCTTAGTTTATGTTATGAATGGGAATCCCATAATCCCTCTGATCACGTTGGTAATGGTGCGACATTAATTAGCCGAAAGTAAGCAGTCCCATTGTCTCCAATTATTTTCCTATTGGGTTATACGTACTCGGTACTCCATTATATATGATGCAGGTTGGCAAGTTCTATAAAGTTGTCAGTACGATGCATGCACAACTCACATGGATTTCAATTATTGGTGCTAATTCCTTATGAGTACTGATAACCAGTCCATTGACTTATATACGTGTTGTTGGGGGACAATCAAATAACCTAGTTTACTTGGATTTACGTGTTGTTGGACACAATCACGTTTTTCCCATAACCTCCTCATTGACCACTCTAATTTAGGACACAGAATATTATTTACGTCACACCCGGGGATCACTCCCTCCACATGGCGCAAAATGAACGCCAAAAATTACCGGATCATCATTTATATGATTGGTTTATTTAGGATGCCATCAAAACCATGTAGATTGACAACATTAGGGTGTAGTTAGGGAGTTTCACTATCTATTTTCGTTAGAGTTCCGCATAATACCTGGAATGTGGCAAAATTACTAAAATGCCGTTACATCCCTCTAGCTTATGTAGGATACCACCAAAACTATGTAGGGTCATCATAGAATGTAGCAAGGAGTTCATGTATGTATTTCGACATGAATTCCCAAAATACCCTTTTAGGGTGAAAGTTACCACAATGCCCTTTGTTTTGCTGGCTTATGCAGGATACTATTAAAAATAGAAAAAACATGTACATGCCATTTTAAGTATGTTTTTGAGCTTACTTGGGTCTACTTTGCCTTTTTTTTTTTTTTTTTGCCTTGTCATAAATTCTAAGGCATGTGTACATATGACGAGTGATTTTGTAAATATTATGAAATTTCGACTTAGTCAAAATTGGTGTCCACATAAGCCCATCCATCCAAACTGCATGCTGCCCTTGCAGCCCAAACCCTAGGGCCAGCGAAGCCTAACCCCAGGGAACGCCCACCAAGGGTTCCAACTAGCTCGTAACAGATTTCTCCAATAAAACTTCAGTGAAATCACCATAAAACAAGTTAATATCAGTCATTCCATCCAACCTAGCATACTTAAATAGCTACACTAACCTAACCACTCCCTAATCCGATTGGGCTAGGGTTAGATTTATTAAATACCAAGGCTCAACTCTGATTTAAAAATTCAGAATCAACTAGATCATGCTACTATATATAAACTCAAGGCCATCACGGTGTTGGGTGCCCCGCCGCTCTCATTCTCCACCACCCTTATCGATTGATCTGTGCTTAGAGGTAAAAGATTTCCATCCCTTACATTTTGAACTCTTATCCCTTTTTATACATAGATATCTAGTCTTCTACTTATACATGGATCTTGCTATCTTTATTTGGGGCTTCATCTCTCTCTTGGCGTTTGATCTATGATCCCCATGTTATTGCCTATGATGTGTAGATCCATATATGTGTTAAATGAAATTTTTTTATCTGCTATATATATAGTGTTTCTTCGAGGGTCTATGGTAGTTTGTGGCAGATTTTGATGAAATATTCTATGATCCTTAGTCGTGCAAGCTGTCGTGATCTAAGTGCACCCAGCTTAAAATAACCCTTAACTTAGTTATAGTGGTAATATCCGGAGTCGATTCGGAAAAACGTGAGAGAAAAATCTTCGTGGAAAGATCAAATGTGTGGTTTAAATTATCTAACTAACTAATGAAAGCAAAAAGTTTGAAATGAATAAACTATGGAGAAATTACCTAAGGATTACCCAATTCTCCCTAACTTGGTAGGAACTAGCTAGCTACTCATGTGTTTGAACTTAATTATTTTACAGGTGAGAAGAAAAATCTCGATCAAAATACTATGGCTCACTCTGGGAGCTACATAGATGCTGCATTTCGTTCGTCTCGTAAAAATGAAGCCTATCTATTCATGAAGGACACGTATGTGCTACTGACCTATACTCCAGGCACGACAAATTGCAAGGTGATCTTTGGACCGACACCTATCGCCGACGGGTTTCCATCCCTCGCTGCGACAGTTTTTGGAGTTAATGGAATAGACTGTGCTTTTGGGTCTCATGATAAGGATGAAGCTTTCATCTTCTCTGGGAAGGTCTGTGCACACATTAACTATGCACCACACTCCCGAAATGACTATATAATCAAAGGTCCGATGACCATCGCTGCAATGTTCCCCTTCCTCAAAGGGACGGTGTTCGAAAGCGGCATAGATGCCGCATTTGAGTCAACGAAAAAGTATACAGCTTACATCTTCAAAGGCAACCAATATGCTTCTATCTACTACAATGGGTCTAGTTTCAATCTCAACGTCCATACCATCCATCAGAACTGGCATAGTTTGAGAAACACCATCTTTGAAAGTGGAATGGATGCAGCATTCGCTATGGATGTGACTGATGAGGCATACCTATTCAAAGGAGATTCCTACACACGCATCAACTTCGCACCTGGCACCACAAATGACCACAACGGTGGCGTGAAGAAGATCCTTCCGTATTGGCCCGCTTTGCAAGGCATCTTGCCTCGCAAAAACTGACACGTCCATGATCACACTAAACCTGATGCTGACCGTTCCCTGCGATGAATTTTAGAAGGTCAGCATCAGCACTTCTTATGTGCCAAAGTGTGGAATGGTTTGGCATGAATGCTTCAAATAAAGAGTTTGGTATAGCAACGAGTACGTTGTTAGACAATTTCACTCATTACTTAAAACTTCTTTGTTTATTGAGTCTTGAAGGTTAATCAAGACAAAGTTCAAGCTTTTCCAAGTCAGCTTCATTAATATAGTTATAGAACCTACCTACTTCATTTCTCTTTTTGAGACGTGTAACTGTATCCTTATATACTTTGAAACAGCATTTGTGATTGTGGCTCAAAAGTTCTTGTTTGATAAGTTTTCATTCTCAATCCCAGATGCCCCCTTCTGAGATCATGTGGGAGATGCCACTGCGCTCGAATTTACCAGTTTGAGGAAAGCAACATACAAAATACACCTTTGCTTAACAAATATGTATGAAGTTTTGTTTGACAGAATAATTATTGAGTTACCTTTGTTCTTTCCCAACTGTTAATGTTTAGTGATGCAAAAAAAATGCTTGGTTAGCGCAAACCTTTTGTGAAGACTAATTTCTACGGCCAATATGTTAAAATCTATCTAGAAAGAGAAGATACATAAGTGTTCGACTACATAAACATAAACGCATATTTTCCTATCAATCAGAGAGTTTTAATCCTGCTCACTCGGTCGCATCAGTTTACTCTTCAAATTCATTGTTCATGTTGACTTTTCCTCCTATGAGGATGACGGCAGCATGGGATTGGTTTGGATCGATCCCTTCTTTAAGAGAAGGATCGATCTAACCTCTCATATTAGCAATGGATTTATTGACGGATCGATCCGTCTCTCGGAGTCCGATCGATCCTGCTATGAAAAACAAAGAGACAGAGAGCACCTATTTTCGAACGTCAAGGTCGGATCGATCCGTCGATCGATCCTTCTTCGAAATTCTGGTTTTTTAGGGACGGATCGATCGCTCCTACAAAGTGGGATCGATCCGACTCGGGATTTTGGAATTCGCCGATCTCGTGCATACTCGGATCGATCCTTCTCTTGAGGGGGATCGATCCTTCTCTCCTGGACGGGCAAATCCGACGGCTTAGATTTAATCCGGATTTGTGTTTATTGGAGGCTATAAATAGAATGCTTTTATGGTTTCTTTGTGTGGTAGAGATGTTATTGAGAGGATTATGAGAGGTGTGAGAGTAGGCAACCCTAGAGAGAGAGATCTCTGTCTCTGCTAGGGTTTGGGCTTTGTAATCTCTCTCTCATAGTGAAGATTTCCTCTGCTGCCCGTGGTTTTTTTCCTTCCAGTTATTGCTGGTAGGTTTTTCCACGTAAATCCTTGTCTCTACTTTTTCCTTTTCTTTGTGGTTTGGTTGTATCCCTTCCGCTGCGACATCTCCGTATCTATCTGGTGTATCTCCGGCATCGCCAGGACCCCTCAGTTTCCCCAACAAGTGGTACCAGAGCCGAGGTTTTTCGAGATTAGGGGGATTCGAATCCCTGATCAAGATTCTAAGTCCCTAATCAAAGATCTGAAGCATCTGGGTTGGATTCTGGAAGAAGTGAGATGGACACCAATGTTCTACGGATGATTCTACTCAACGGGAACAACTGGAACCTATGGAAGACAAAGATGGAGGATCTTTTATTCTGCAGGGATCTCTATGAGCCTCTGCATGGAATAGAGACGAAGCCTATAGAGATGAAGGAAGGAGACTGGAACAAGCTTGACAGGAAGGCTTTGGCAACTATCCGACAGTGTTTGGAAGACTGCGTCTATCACCACGTGTCGACGACGACGACGGCCAAAGATCTGTGGGACAAGCTTCACGAGATTTACGAGAGGAAGTCTGTTGGAAATAAAACTTTCTTGATCCGACAGCTTGTGAATCTGAAGTACCAGGATGGAGGGTCGATAGCCGAGCACCTGAATGAGTTCCAGAGCATCGTCAATCAACTTGCTACCATGAAGATGGTCCTAGATGACGACCTGAAGGCATCTATCCTGCTTAGTTCGTTGCCAGATTCTTGGGAGAGCCTGGTAGTATCGCTCAGCAACTCAGCGCCTGACGGAGCAGTATCTCTGAGCCAAGTTACAGGCTGTTTGTTGAACGAAGAGACCAGACGGAAGGCTGCTGAAACGAGGCAGACAGATTCAGAGTCCATGGTGGCAATGAACCAAGGTAGAAGAAAGAGTGTCAATTGCTATTACTGTGGCAAAGCAGGCCATGTAAAGAAGCAGTACATGAAGTACAAGAAGGACGTCAGAGATGGCAAGGTTGATGATGGTGAAGATGCGAGCACCGCATTCGCCACGCTAGACGTGGATGCCCTGTGACGGGGGAGCTTCCGTGCTAGGAGCACGGGGGAGGTGTATCCGGTCGAGCGAAGCGGGCGAGGATATCTGAGTTACAAGTCCGGAACGTACAGTGACTTGAAGGCGAGAAAGCAACCGAGAAGATCAAGACTTGACGGCGACATCCAAGACTTGGTGGAAAGTTCTCGATGATGATGGTTCTGAATCCGATGGAAGATCCGGAGTTCAATGGCAGATCTGAGGTTGATGGTGTTATCCAACTTCGACGGCAATATAAAAGTGGCTAGCTGGCAGCACTGGAGGTGGCATGACGGCGGCGCAGTCCAAATTCGATGGCAATCCGAGTTTGATGGAGTTTCCGTGCTAGATGGAGTATCCAGGTTCGACGGTGTACCCTCATATGTCGGACGGGGGAGTTTGTTGACTTTTCCTCCTATGAGGATGACGGCAGCATGGGATTGGTTTGGATCGATCCGTTCTTTAAGAGAAGGATCGATCTAACCTCTCATATTAGCAATGGATTTATTGACGGATCGATCCGTCTCTCGGAGTCCGATCGATCCTGCTATGAAAAACAAAGAGACAGAGAGCACCTATTTTCGAACGTCAAGGTCGGATCGATCCGTCGATCGATCCTTCTTCGGAATTCTGGTTTTTTAGGGACGGATCGATCGCTCCTACAAAGTGGGATCGATCCGACACGGGATTTTGGAATTCGCCGATCTCGTGCATACTCGGATCGATCCTTCTCTTGAGGGGGATCGATCCTTCTCTCCTGGACAGGCAAATCCGACGGCTTAGATTTATTCCGGATTTGTGTTTATTGGAGGCTATAAATAGGATGCTTTTATGGTTTCTTTGTGTGGTAGAGATGTTATTGAGAGGATTATGAGAGGTGTGAGAGTAGGCAACCCTAGAGAGAGAGATCTCTTTGTCTCTGCTAGGGTTTGGGCTTTGTAATCTCTCTCTCATAGTGAAGATTTCCTCTGCTGCCCGTGGTTTTTTTCCTTCCAGTTATTGCTGGTAGGTTTTTCCACGTAAATCCTTGTCTCTACTTTTTCCTTTTCTTTGTGGTTTGGTTGTATCCCTTCCGCTGCGACATCCCCGTATCTATCTGGTGTATCTCCGGCATCGCCAGGACCTCTCAGTTTCCCCAACAGTTCACGTATTGGATCTCTCACTTTCGATGCAAATGCTTTCATCTGTAGAAGATTCAACGAAATTGGAGAATGAAATGCCAGTGTAAAGAGTCCCCGGCCGGATTCCGACAAGCCCGGCAATCCCATTCTTTAGGACTCGTTTGGTGTGGTATTAGGAAAAGTAGGCCTCTAGTCATGGACCAAACACCAATTTGAAGAACGTAAAGAGCAGTTACAGAGATAGAATAGAACAAAAAGAAAATCAAAACGTGAGTTAAAATTACAATCAGATTGTAGCATTAGGAAGACAA
Source organism: Narthecium ossifragum (assembly GCA_963920575.1). Taxonomy (NCBI): domain Eukaryota; kingdom Viridiplantae; phylum Streptophyta; class Magnoliopsida; order Dioscoreales; family Nartheciaceae; genus Narthecium; species Narthecium ossifragum. The sequence continues at coordinate 3,909,777 of OY986975.1, forward strand.
CATAAGTTTATCATAAGGAGAACCGCAAAACATGGAAACAAGCAATGACACACCTCAAACGTGTGAATCAGTTCCTTGTCCTCACAAAGTGAATCACGAGCTGGAGCTGCGGCTGCTTCAACTGAAATGGACACCATCCCACCCAAGTGGACCCCGTCCGAAACAGAATCCAAGAGATTAGCATAATAAGCATAGGGGAGGACCAACAGGATCAGAGTGCTAAATGTTCAATAGAACTTTATGCTTCACTGGTAGAAGCATATATCTGGATTGTTAACAAAGAATGTTAATGAATTGGTCAATTTAAAAATTTCAATTTTTAAAAACCGAATTTGTTAATTAAATATTCGATTTTTTAAAGCCGAACACTAAAACACAGGTCCGGTTTTTTTAAAGTCGAACATAGGTCCGATTTTTAAATTAGAACAAAAAACAAAATTTTGATTTTTTAGGACCAACCTACGTACAATGTATTCGGTTTCCAAAAATCGAACTATATCGACGGTAATACAACAGAAGGGAAAAAGATGTACCGTGTGTTCGGCTTTTTAAAGCCAAACATAGTCACAAAAGTTCGGCCGTTTAAATCTGAACATAAATCAAAAGTTCAATTTTTTAAAGCCGAACACTAAACCATAGGTCCGATTGTTTAAAACCGAACATAGGTTCGATTTTGTAAAACCGAACAAAAATCAAAATTTCGATTTCTTAGGACCGACCTAAGTACAATAAGTTCGGATTCTAAAAACCGAACTATATCGACGGTAATACAACAGAAGGGAAAAAGATGTACTGCGTGTTCGGCTTTTTAAAGCCGAACATAGTCACAAAAGTTCGTCCGTTTAAATCCGAACATGAATCAAAAGTTCGATTTTTTAAATCCGAACACTAAACCATAGGTCCAATTGTTTAAAACCGAACACTAAACCATAGGTCCAATTGTTTAAAACCGAACATAGGTTCGATTTTGTAAAACCGAACAAAAATCAGAATTTCGATCTTTTTAGGACCGACCTATATACAATATGTTCAGCTTCTAAAATCCGAACTATATCGACGTGAATACAGAAGGGAGAAGATGAAGTACCGCATGTTCGAATTTTTAAAGCTAAACATTAGTCACAAAGGTTCGACCGTTGCAATCCGAATATGAATCAAAAGTTCGATTTTTTAAAGCCGGACACTAAAACACAGGTCCAATTTTTAAATGCCGAAAATAGTTCCTGTTTTTTAAAAACCGAATAAAAAATAAATTTTCGATTCTTTAGGACCGACCTACATATAATATGTTCGGTTTTTAGAAACCGAACTATACCGACGGGAATACGACAGAAGGGAGAAGAAGTACCTCGACATCTTCTCCCACGGCGTCTTCTCCGTTGGCGTCTTCTCCCACGGTGTCTTCTCCAGAGGCGTCCTCTCCGACCTCCTCGTCCCATGGCGTCTTCTTCGGCACCATTTTGGGCATCTTCTCCCGAGGTGTCTTCTCCGACCTCCTCGTCAAATTGTGAGATGGATGGTGGGAGGTTGGAGAGGAAGACAATGTTGGTTAGGATTCGAAGAGAAGAAGACGATGGAGGTAGGAGAAGGAGGCGATGAAGGCAGGAGACGATGGGGTGTAGTTATTAAAACCTACGATAGCAATATGAAGAGAGGGTATTTTAGGCATTCATAAGAGGGGTAGTTTTGGTATTATTAAAAAATAAAATAGAGCGTTGTCCTTAGAAGTTTCTGCGGTGTAGTTAGAACCAGCCATACGGTATATGGCCATTGGGATAAGGCAACTCGGTCTAGTCCAGTCCGTTAAGGGCCTGTTTGGTTGCTCAGGACTGGCTGGAGTGGAGTCACTTTCTGGAGTGCAGACTTTTGGAAAGTGAAGTCCTGTAAAGTGGTCTGTCAGTTTTTGCTGTTTGGTTGGTGCTGAAGTGGAAGCTGAGTTGGCTGACTTCTGGACTTTCTGCTGTTTGGTTGGTGTTGGAGTGGAGGCTGAGTTAACTGACTTTTGGACTTTCTATTGTTTGGTTGGTGCTGAAAGTGAGGATATGGTCACCCCTGACTAGGGGGTGAGTTTAAACGCTTCAAAAAATGAATCTTAAATACATTTTAAAAGTATTAGATGTGTTTTTATAATATATAATAAATTAACATATCAAAAGGATTGGAAAATCGATGCAAATGTATTATTAGCTATTGTTTTATATGGAGGTTTTTTTGGATAGATATGAGTGTTTGTTCTTTATTGTTTCCTTATTATTTTTCAGATGAACCTCATTATTTTTCAGGAAAAATTTGGCAAAATCTTCTTTATATTTTCAACACATGGAACCTGTTCAGATTGAAAATTTTAACATATTAACATACAATATAAATAATGTAACTTAGCTATTGTTTTAAACTCATTCTATAGCATTTAAAACTAGAAAGTATCACAATCCGTCTACTTCAATATATCTCGTCCAGTGTCTTCAAATTATGACTACCTTTAACATATTAACATACAATATAAATAATGTAACTTACAAGCAACACAATGAGTACAAAGACCAGTAAAGAAACCGCCGAATACTGCCTATCTTTCTAAGATTTCCCCTTTCCAAGCTCAAGCTCAAGCTCATAATCACCAAATGACGCCAATGCATCGTTTTGATTGCGGAACCCGCGATAACAAGCCCCGCTAAATTTATGCACATGGGCATGACACTCTGGCCAGTTGTTATAAACTCCTGGCCGTCTTCCTTTGTCACGCCCCGCCCCAATTTAATATAAAATAACCCAAATTTGTTGAACGAAGAGACCAGACGGAAGGCTGCTGAAACGAGGCAGACAGATTCAGAGTCTATGGTGGCAATGAATCAAGGCAGAAGAAAGAGTGTCAATTGCTATTACTGTGGCAAAGCAGGCCATGTAAAGAAGCAGTACATGAAGTACAAGAAGGACGTCAGAGATGGCAAGGTTGATGATGGTGAAGATGCGAGCACCGCATTCGCCACGCTAGACGTGGATGCCCTGTGACGGGGGAGCTTCCGTGCTAGGAGCATGGGGGAGGTGTATCCGGTCGATCGAAGCGGACGAGGATATCTGAGTTACAAGCCCGGAACGTACTGTGACTTGAAGGCGAGAAAGCAACCGAGAAGATCAAGACTTGACGGCGACATCCAAGACTTGGGGGAAAGTTCTCGATGATGATGGTTCTGAATCCGATGGAAGATCCGGAGTTCAATGGCAGATCTGAGGTTGATGGTGTTATCCAACTTCGACGGCAATATAAAAGTGGCTAGCTGGCAGCACTGGAGGTGGCATGACGGCGGCGCAGTCCAAATTCGATGGCAATCCGAGTTTGATGGAGTTTTCGTGCTTGATGGAGTATCCAGGTTCGACGGTGTACCCTCATATGTTGGACGGGGGAGTTTGTTGACTTTTCCTCCTATGAGGATGACGGCAGCATGGGATTGGTTTGGATCGATCCGTTCTTTAAGAGAAGGATCGATCTAACCTCTCATATTAGCAATGGATTTATTGACGGATCGATCCGTCTCTCGGAGTCCGATCGATCCCGCTATGAAAAGCAAAGAGACAGAGAGCACCTATTTTCGAACGTCAAGGTCGGATCGATCCGTCGATCGATCCTTCTTCGAAATTCTGGTTTTTTAGGGACGGATCGATCGCTCCTACAAAGTGGGATCGATCCGACTCGGGATTTTGGAATTCGCCGATCTCGTGCATACTCGGATCGATCCTTCTCTTGAGGGGGATCGATCCTTCTCTCCTGGACGGGCATATCCAACGGCTTAGATTTAATCCGGATTTGTGTTTATTGGAGGCTATAAATAGGATGCTTTTATGGTTTCTTTGTGTGGTAGAGATGTTATTGAGAGGATTGTGAGAGGTGTGAGAGTAGGCAACCCTAGAGAGAGAGATCTCTTTGTCTCTGCTAGGGTTTGGGCTTTGTAATCTCTCTCTCATAGTGAAGATTTCCTCTGCTGCCCGTGGTTTTTTTCCTTCCAGTTATTGCTGGTAGGTTTTTCCTTGTAAATCATTGTCTCTACTTTTTCCTTTTCTTTGTGGTTTGGTTGTATCCCTTCCGCTGCGACATCCCCGTATCTATCTGGTGTATCTCCGGCATCGCCAGGAACTCTCAGTTTCCCCAACAGTTCACGTATTGGATCTCTCACTTTCCATGCAAATGCTTTCATCTGTAGAAGATTCAACGAAATTGGAGAATGAAATGCCAATGTAAAGAGTCCTCGGATTCCGACAAGCCCGGCAATCCCATGCTTTAGGACTCGTTTGGCGTGGTATTAGGAAAAATAGGCCTCTAGTCATGGACCAAACACCAAATTGAAGAACGTAAAGAGCAGTTACAGAGATAGAATAGAACAAAAAGAAAATCAAAACGTGAGTTAAAATTACAATCAGATTGTAGCATTAGGAAGACAACATAAGTTTATCATAAGGAGAACCGCAAAACATGGAAACAAGCAATGACACACCTCAAACGTGTGAATCAGTTCCTTGTCATCACAAAGTGAATCACGAGCTGGAGCTGCGGCTGCTTCAACTGAAATGGACACCATCCCACCCAAGTGGACCCCGTCCGAAACAGAATCCAAGAGATTAGCATAATAAGCATAGGGGAGGACCAACAGGATCAGAGTGCTAAATGTTCAATAGAACATTATGCTTCACTGGTAGAAGCATATATCTGGATTGTTAACAAAGAATGTTAATGAATTGGTTAATTTAAAATTTTCAATTTTTAAAAACCGAACTTGTTAATTAAATATTTGATTTTTTAAAGCCGAACACTAAAACACAGGTCGGTTTTTTAAAGTCGAACATAGGTCCGATTTTTAAATTAGAACAAAAAACAAAATTTCGATTTTTTAGGACCGACCTACGTACAATGTATTCGGTTTCCAAAAATCGAACTATATCGACGGTAATACAACAGAAGGGAAAAAGATGTACCGTGTGTTCGACTTTTTAAAGCCGAACATAGTCACAAAAGTTCGGCCATTTAAATCCGAACATAAATCAAAAGTTCGATTTTTTAAAGCCGAACACTAAATATTACGCCGAGCCTTCTCGTAGGCACGGGTACCTGGTCTCTTCCCTGGTCTCAGTTCTTCCTTAGCCAAATCTATGGCTAGGTCGAGAGATACCTTTAGGGTTTTAGGAGAAGGACCCTAGGTATTCGACGAGGAAGATGAAGACTGGAGGTAGGAGACGGTAGAGAAGAGGTTACCTTGCATATCCTCTTGTGGTTGGCTGGTTACTCTTGGAGATCCACGCCAAGAGAGGTGGAAGAAGAGGGGCGGCGGCCAAGGAGGTCGCCGGGATTGGAGCGGTTGCTGGTAGCGGCGGACGGCGGAGGTGATGGTGGTAGCCGGCGGGTGGAGAAGGCCAGCAAGAGAGAGAAACGTGGGAGGGGCTGGTGGTGGTGGAATATTAATTTAGAGCTACTCCTAAGATATCCTACTTTAACTACTAACTTTATTCTTCAATGCTTAAAACCTAATACAAGCTATGGACGTTCTTTTATAGAGGCCTCAAGAGAGTCCTACTACAACTAGAGAACTACATTGCTTTAATCAGCAAGTAACCATACTTTCCTACTAAGACTCAATCATAACTCAAACTCCCTAACAAACTGGACTCAAAATACGAACTAATAAAACAAAGCATAAACTGGACTCAAACTAGGAAATCAACTAGGAAAGCAATTAAGAACTAACTAAGGTAGTAACCAGCTAAGGATTAGGATCCCTAAGGCCGGCTTTGGCTTGAGACCTGGTCCAAGGTCGGGTCCTACCAAGGGGTGGGGCCTGACTTGCGTGGGTCCCAACTGGATCTAGCCCATGTGTGGGCCCTGCCCCATAATTGGGTGTGGGTTGGTCTAGCCCAGGTGGAGCTGGACTTCCAACCGTATCATCCCCTCCCCCTTCGAAAAGAGCCTTGTCCTCAAGGCCGAAGTCAGGATAACGATCCAAGAAATCAGTGAATACCTCCCATGTGGCTTCAGCTGGACTATGGCCCTTCCAATGCACTAGAACTTCTTCTGATTGCCGGGGAAAGTGCCGATGGTCGATGATAGCTTGGGGATACAGCTTAGGCTGCTCCTCTGAGTGGTCCGGAATCTCGGTGATGACGGGTACTTCAATTCCAATGTGCTTTTTCAGAAGTGATACATGAAAAACAGGGTGCACCTTGGAATCTGATGGGAGTAGGAGGCGATAGGCGACAGCTCCTATACGCTCCAGTACCTCGTATGGCCCATAGAACTTCGCAGCGAGCTTCTGTGACTTGCGCTTGGCCACAGACTTTTGTCGATAGGGCTGTAGCTTGACGTAGACCATCTCACCAATCTGAAACTCGACGTCTCGATGTCCACGATCATAGGTCTGCTTCATCCTGCTCTGGGCAGCTGCTAACCTTGACTTGACATCTGCTATAACTTGATCCCTTTCAACTAAGAAGTGATCTACAGCTGCTGATCTAGCCGTTCCAGATACATAGGACAAGAGGGTAGGTGGGGGTCGGCCATACACAACCTCATAAGGCGTCCGCTGGATGCTGGAGTGCCAACTGGTGTTATAGGTGTATTCCGCCCAGGTCAGCCATTGGGTCCACTGTGAAGGTCGATCACCTGAAAAACAGTGTAAGTACATCTCAAGGGACCGATTAACTACCTCCGCTTGGCCATCTGTCTGTGGGTGGTAGGTTGAGGAAAATCTGAACTTGACTCCCTGGAGTTTGAAGATCTCCTGCCAAAAGTTGCTGGTGAAGGTGGGATCTCGATCACAAACAATACTGGTTGGCATGCCATGGTGCTTGAACACGGTGTCGAAGAAGACTCGTGCTACAGAATATGCTGTGTAGGGATGCCGTAGGGGAGCGAAGTGTGCATACTTGGACAATCTGTCGACGACTACTAGAATTGCCGTGTATCCTCTAGAAGAAGGAAGGCCATCGATGAAGTCCATAGAAACATCAGTCCATACCTCTTGGGGAATTGGTAGGGGCTGAAGTAGGCCGGTTGGCTTTAGAGTCTCGGCCTTGTGTCGCTGGCAGGTGTCGCATTGGCGGATGAAGTCCTAGATCCGCGCCTGAGCTCCCTTCCAATAGAAGGTGGTTCGCAGCCGGTGCCACATCTTGACGAACCCCTCATGTGTGCTGGAATGTAGGCTCGCCAAGATCTCCGGAATGACTGGGGCGTTCTTCCTCAAGAAGATGCGGTCCTTGTGGAAGATGACTCCATTGCGAACTGTCCACGGGCCCTTGGTGATTCCATCTTGGATGTCCTTGGCGAGCTTTTGCATCTCCGCATTAGTTTTGACATCCTCCTGAATTGGTTCTAGCCACTGAGGAATCGGACTAGAGATGGCAGCTATCGAGTGTGGCGATGTTGTCATGACGGCGGGGCTGAACTCAAGTTGGCCGTGGGAGAGGTTGTCTGGATTAGGAGGGACAGGATCAGAAGTTGGCGATGGTAGCGGATCCTCTACCAGGGACTTGGTGGCTGGAAGATCCACAAACACTTGGCCAATCATCATGCCAAGTGAGGGTTCTCTATGCTCGTCTAGGACCGGGGTCTCCTCTTCCAAGTCAGCTCCACCCAGATCTTCCACGGCTGGTTCCTCGTTGACGATCTCAATGCTCAACAGCTGCTTACAGCGGTGCCCCGGTGTAAAGGGTTCGTCACATTGGAAGCAAAGTCCTTGTGATCTTCGTTGTTGCAGTTCAGCTAGGGATAGCTGTCTCCGTTGGGGTTGGACTGTAGTTTGAGTCTGATTAGGAGTCCTAGTTTGAGTAGGATTAGGAGTCCTAGTCTCACTCGAACTCCAGTTCGCGGGCGCGGTACGGGCAGCGGGGGCTGGACGGGTAGGTGCAGGCGTCGTCCTTGCCGTAGCATGCCGGATCGCGTACTGCTTCGTCTCATGAGTCTTGGCATAGCTGATAGCCTCGGCTATGGTGGCTGGTCTAGCGAGCTGAACATCGTACCTGATGGCCGGTTTCAGTCCGCTGATGAAGAGACTCAGTACCACGTCCCAAGCCAAGTGTGGAACACGACCTAGACCTCGGTCGAACCGGATCTGGTAGTCTCGGATTGAACCATCTTGCTGAATTCGAGTGAGTTCGCCGATGGTGTCCTCGTAGGTCGTCGGTCCATAGCGCAAGTGCAAGGCATGCTGGAAGGTATGCCATGTTGCGCACTCGTCCGTATCCTTCGACAGTTGGTACCATGTCTGGGCATCTCCATCGAAGTGATAGGCGGCATAGCGAACCTTCTCTCGCTCATGGATAGGATGATAAGAGAAGAACTGCTCTACCTTCAGGATCCAATGAGTAGGATCTGCAGCTCCATCATAGCGGGGGAAGTCCATGCGGGGAATCCGGACAGCAAGGGGTTGCTCACGGATTGGGTCATGGGGCTGCTCATAGGCCGGTGGGGTGTGAGGAGGGTAGTAATGGGGTGGTGCAGGAGCTGGGTTGTAGGGGACATGTGGAGGGGGCGCAGGCTGCTGGTATGGAGGGAGGTGATAGGTTGGATATAGAGGCTGGTATGGTGGGGGTGGAAGGACAGTGGAGCCAGGTGGTGGTGGTAAGGTGGTGGGGCCGGCCAGGGGTGTGGTGTGGGCTGGTTGAGCCGGTTGGGTGGGAGGGGTAGGACCTGGTCCAACCAAGATGTAGTTGGGACTAGGGCCGAATCCTTCCTGGATGGGGACCGGTTCATGAGGAGTCCTAGGGGGACTAGGAGTTGTGGTAGGAGGAGGCTGGTTAGGATTAGGGTTAGGGTTACCTTGCTCTCCCGCCGTTCCTGGACTTTGTCTCTACATCTGCAAGGCCATGAACGCCATCCTCTCCGAGAGCCCGAGGATCAAGGCGTGCGTCTCATGCTGCACAGTATGAAGGGACAGCAGTGATCCCTTGATATCGTCGATCTCTTCTCTGGTTACGGAAAGGTCCCGTTCCTTGGAAGCACTCACGGCGATATCTCCGGCCATCGACGCAGCTTTTGGAAGGCTTTGGGCGGCACAGCCGACGGATCGGAGCTCTGATGCCAAGTTGTTACGCCGAGCCTTTTCGTAGGCACGGGTACCTGGTCTCTTCTCTGGTCTCAGTTCTTCCTTAGCCAAATCTATGGCTAGGTCGAGAGATACCTTTAGGGTTTTAGGAGAAGGACCCTAGGTATTCGACGAGGAAGATGAAGACTGGACGTAGGAGACGGTAGAGAAGAGGTTACCTTGCAGATCCTCTTGTGGTTGGATGGTTACTCTTGGAGATCCACGCCAAGAGAGGTGGAAGAAGAGGGGCGGCGGCCAAGGAGGTCGCCGGGATTGGAGCGGTTGCTGGTAGCGGCGGACGGCGGAGGTGATGGTGGTAGCCGGCGAGTGGAGAAGGCCAACAAGAGAGAGAAACGTGGGAGGGGCTGGTGGTGGTGGAATATTAATTTAGAGCTACTCCTAAGATATCCTACTTTAACTACTAACTTTATTCTTCAATGCATAAAACCTAATACAAGCTATGGAGGTTCTTTTATAGAGGCCTCAAGAGAGTCCTACTACAACTAGGGAACTACCTTGCTTTAATCAGCAAGTAACCATACTTTCCTACTAAGACTCAATCATAACTCAAACTCCCTAACAAACTGGACTCAAAATAGGAACTAATAAAACAAAGCATAAACTGGTCTCAAACTAGGAAATCAATTAGGAAAGCAATTAAGAACTAACTAAGGTAGTAACCAGCTAAGGATTAGGATCCCTAAGGCCGGCTTTGGCTTGAGACCTGGTCCAAGGTCGGGTCCTACCAAGGGGTGGGGCCTGACCTGCGTGGGTCCCAACTGGATCTAGCCCATGTGTGGGCCCTGCCCCATAATTGGGTGTGGGTTGGTCTAGCCCAGGTGGAGCTGGACTTCCAACCGTATCACTAAACCATAGGTCCGATTGTTTAAAACCGAACATAGGTTTGATTTTGTAAAACCGAACAAAAATCAAAATTTCGATTTCTTAGGACCGACCTACATACAATAAGTTCGGATTCTAAAAACCGAACTATATCGACGGTAATACAACAGAAGGGAAAAAGATGTACTGCGTGTTCGACTTTTTAAAGCCGAACATAGTCACAAAAGTTCGTCCGTTTAAATCCGAACATGAATCAAAAGTTCGATTTTTTAAAGCCGAACACTAAACCATAGGTCCAATTGTTTAAAACCCAACACTAAACCATAGGTCCAATTGTTTAAAACCGAACATAGGTTCGATTTGTAAAACCGAACAAAAATCAGAATTTCGATCTTTTTAGGACCGACCTATATACAATATGTTCATCTTCTAAAAACCGAACTATATCGACGTGAATACAGAAGGGAGAAGATGAAGTACCACATGTTCGAATTTTTAAAGCTGAACATTAGTCACAAAGGTTCGACCGTTGCAATCCGAATATGAATCAAAAGTTCGATTTTTTAAAGCCGGACACTAAAACACAGGTCCAATTTTTAAATGCCGAAAATAGTTCTGGTTTTTTAAAAACCGAATAAAAAATAAATTTTCGATTCTTTAGGACCGACCTACATATAATATGTTCGGTTTTTAGAAACCGAACTATACCGATGGGAATACGACAGAAGGGAGAAGAAGTACCTCGACATCTTCTCCCACGACGTCTTCTCCGTTGGCGTCTTCTCCCACGGTGTCTTCTCCAGAGGCGTCCTCTCCGACCTCCTCGTCCCATGGCGTCTTCTTCGGCACCATTTTGGGCATCTTCTCCCGAGGTGTCTTCTCCGACATCCTCGTCAAATTGTGAGATGGATGGTGGGAGGTTGGAGAGGAAGACAATGTTGGTTAGGATTCGAAGAGAAGAAGACGATGGAGGTAGGAGAAGGAGGCGATGGAGGTAGGAGACGATGGGGTGTAGTTAGTAAAACCTGCGATAGCAATATGAAGAGAGGGTATTTTAGGCATTCATAAGAGGGGTAATTTTGCATTAGCTGATATTTTACAAAGCACTGAGAATCATTTGTGTTTACCGGATTACCAGGGAAGCTTTTATAACTGGTTATTTCAATTCACCACTTATCAAGTGTATTTAAATACGATCATTTGATCCTATTCGAGAAGCATAATTACCAGCATTTCTTTTTGATCTAGACAAGTTGCAAATTTTTCACAGAATTAATAAAGCTTCATGGTTACACCAATAACAGATGAAGATTGCTTCTAGAAAAGTGAAAGGTGGAAGGAACTTACAGACAAATCAAGCTCGAAATTGCATAACTAAACACACATATGAGGATGCAGGTGTTTTAGAGTTGATGAATCCAACATACTTGACACAATCTCCTTTGGACAAGGTAACTCATCTAATTTCAAGCAAACCATTTTACTTGAGAAGATGGGAAACAAACTACAAGACTTTTCCCAAGCAAGAAAAAAATGACCTTGAGAAAGAAAGGAAAACTTCAAGAAAGCAGTCAAAAAGCTAAACAAGTTTCCAATGGAAGTTCTAGAAAAATAGGAGAAATATAAAATAGGATGCGTATATACAACTTCCTTTGAGTGATATAGTACCAGATGTAGCAAATCTCCAAGTTTCCCATGGAAGTTCTAGGAAAATAGGAGAATTGCAAAACTATGACATCTATATACAACTTTCTTTGAGCAATGTATTCCCATATGTAGCCATTCTCCAGTTTCTGATGGCAAGCAAACAGAATGAATATCGTTAACATGTAAATCAATACAAAGAACTGCATAACATGTAAATCCATATAAGGAATTGTGAAATATAACACTAGAACCTGTAAATCATGCCTTATCTTGCATTACACACTAAATTATTGTCAAAAGCAACACCATGAATAATTTAGAACATGATGTGATAACAGAAGAAGTTTTTTTTTATCAGCATTACCCTATTCGAGCTGGATGCTTTTTAAAATGAGCTCTGATTTGTGCACATGCCACGTGGCATGTGCACTTCACATGTATTGAATCGGCTACCGATTCATATGCATGTCCTATCGGTAGTTATCGATAGGCATGTACAACCTATCGGTAGTTATCGATAGGCATGTACAACCTATCGGTAGTGGGCTACCGATAGGTTATACATGTCTATCGGTAACCCACTACCGATAGGCTACCGATTTATATACATGTGAAGTGCACATGTCATGTTGGCATGTGCACAAAAACTTATTCTTTTAAAATATGCCTCGCATATACTGCAAAAGAGAACTGATAAGCTAACTCCATTGTAAGACTATATATTAAGAATGGTATAGGAGAAACTTCAAGAATACCAATGAAGGACAAAGAACAAGTACATCCAGAACAAAGGAATGAAGAAAGCCGCAAGCACAAAACTATCACAAGTATCCTTGTCATGGGATTGCAATTTTGCAATATAGTTAATGATCTACGGAGTATCCAACAAAATTTTACGAATTATTTATTGGTCAGCTTCGGTCTGAATAAGCCAAACCCACTGAATGGGGTTTTCTCTCTTTCTTTTTCCTTATTTTGATGAAGTTAGTGTTAAAACTCATTCTTGCTTTCAAAAAAACAGACTATATCTCCTGAGCTCTCCCTCTCCGCCGGTCATCCAACACCGACATTCACACCAGTGCGGAGCTCTCCTCAGGTCATCCTCTCCTCTCAATGCCGAAACCACCAGCTCCTCTCTCTCTCTCACTGCCTCCATGCCGGCCAAACGCTGGCATAGCGTGAGCTACCGGCAAACAAATCCTTGATTTCATTAATGAGAATTGAGCGATTACAAAGCCAACAAGGTTGAAAATAGATGTACATGGCATTGCAAGACATAAAATGATTGAGCAGCTCTCTTCCCGCCATTTGCATCCAAAGATTTGATATAGGTATCCTTTCACTTTCCTTTGCAATATCCAGAAGAAAACTAAGGCTTGATTCTAAAACCTAATACAGTATGTTACAACTGAGACATAAACCGACATGTAGAAGCTGATGCTGGTAAGTGCTGAGCATCAGTCAAGGATAGCATTCTGAATGGTATGCAACAATGGAAGATGGTTGAGGAACAAATAGGACTATTTGTTTCTTTTTGGTTGAGATCAGGGGAAGTTAAACAGGGGCAAAACCTGGGTTCTCTGTTGTTATACTGAAAGTTAAACAGGCACAAGACACATTAAAAGATGATTATGACTACCGTGCAATTCAATTGTAGTACCAATATATATTACAACAGTCTATGTTTTGACCTCTATCCAACTGCAACCAGGTGTTTTTCTCATGTTCCCCTCCTTAATTCTGCTCTTTATCTCAGTAGAGTGATCCCACTTGGATACTGATGCATAGATATTTGATAGCGACACATATGTGGAAGGTTCATCAGGCTCCAACTTCATCAGCTTTTTCGTTATCAAATTGCCAACCTCAATATCTCCATGTTTGTTACAGGCACCTAAAAGTGACCTCCACAGCAAGTCTTTTGACAAAAATGGTGCGGTTTCTATCAACTCCTCTGCTTCAGTTACATGTCCTGAACGACCAAGAAGATCAACCATGCAAGCATAGTGGTTTTCGGTTCTCATCAGTCCATGGTCCTTCGTCATTGACTCAAAGTAGTGCCAACCATCCTTCACCAATCCGAAATGGCTGCACGCCGAAAGGACTCCGACAAAGGTAACACTGTCAGGCTGAACTCCAGCATCCTGCATCTCTTGAAACAAGTTCAGTGCTTCCCCACAATCACCATTTTGGGCGTATCCGGAAACCATTGCAGAATAGGATACTACATTCTGTTCTTTCATATTGTTGAAGAACTTGAGCGCGTTGCTGATGCATCCGCATTTGCAGTACATGTCAACAATGGCAGCAGCAACCCGCAAATTTGATTCAAATCCATTTTTGATAGCGCTTACATGGACACACCTGCCCATCTCCAGGGCTGTCAAGATGGAACAAGCTGAGAGGCAGCTAGACAAGATGGATTCATCCCCACCGATATAATAAAGTTGATATTCCAAGAAGAGAAGTAGAGCTTTCTCCCCATGCCCATGCTGGACATATGCTGTTATCATGGTGCTCCATGACACAAGATCCCTCTGTGACATGCTTGAAAACATTAGAGATGCATCATCCATGTGATTACACTTTGGATACATGCTTATGAGCACAGATTCAACATAGACATTGCGCACAACTCCCAACTTCATCATATAACCATGGTTTTGCTTTACTTTGTCAAATCGTTGAAGTTTTGAACAAGCTTGCAGGACTGCAACAAGCGTGAACTGGTTTGGTTTAGCAGTACCAGAAGAACGCATAATATGAAACAAGTCTAGTGCTTCCTCAAACTTCTCTGATTCAATGTGACCAGAGATGAGAGCAGTCCATGAGAACTCGTTGTGCACTTCCATAAGCTGAAACACCTTAATTGCTTCATCGATGGCATTGCATTGCCCGTACATCTCTAGGAGATTGTTTCCTTGAATCAAATTGGTGTCCCCTATTGTTTTCAAGAGCACACCATGTACAATTCTGCCTTCTTCTAAGGCATCTAAACCTGCACAAATTTTGAGTAAGCTATTCAATGTGGAATAGTCTGGCATCAGTGAGAGATTCCTCATTTCAGATATCAACTCTAAAGCACTCCTATAATCTGAGTCAGAAACAAAACAACGAATCATCGAGCCAAAGATTACCTCATTCTTGTCTCTCGTTTCAAGGAAAATTCCATAAGCATCTGTGGTCATTCCGATACTTGCATACATGTCCATAAGAGAGCTTCCGACGAAAGGGTCCATGCCAAAGCCAGACTTGGCTGTTGCAATGCATCTACAAACCAAGTTCTAAACTTCCTAAATCGGAGCAGAGATTAAACATACTTGAGAACATAAACTGGTCGAGTCTGTGACCTTCCAAGATAAATTTAAGGTACAAATCAATGCCTTGTTCAGTGTCATGATTGTGGTCAAATCCAGCTAGCAACATACTCCATACGACATGGTGCTTACAGTCTGAAGTACAAATCAATGCCTTGTTCAGTGTCACCATTGCGGTTAGAAGATCAGAAGTGCTGAAAAATCTCCAAGTACATGGTGCTTACAGTCTAGAGAAATTAAAACCTGTACTATGTCAGGATTCCAAAGTTTGCAAAGGCCAATCAACATAACTCCAGAGGATCAGTAAAGTTGTTGGAGCTATTCCAAATGAACAGTATAACTAGAACCCTCAAATTTCCTTGAAGAAAGAAAGTGTCAAACACCTAACACAATTCAACAAAGAATGTGGATAGCAGAAACAAAGCAGCCAGTACAATACTACATGACTTACACATACATAGGGTAAAACCTCATATACATTTATACTAATCTACAAAAACCTCATTGGAGCTGAACCTTACATGCCATTTTACATAAGAACATGGAGTTCGAATGTGAACTCATAACAGTACAGTTCCTTCTTGATTTCATCAGTTTTTCATTTTTGCCATCCTGCACATTCAAAGACAAGGATCAGAACTCTGAGTAACCTTATAATATGTGTCTGGGCGTCCAAAGAGTGTTCGAAGCATCACTCAGCTGTAAAGTCAAATACAAATTTCCAGAAAAAGGGAGGAAAGGGGGACCTCAAAATGAGGAGGATTTAAATTGAACAGCCTTTTATTATCGAATTTGCCGACATCCAGCAATGTTTTGCAACATACTGACTTTAGCTCAACAGACACAGTCCTCGTATCAGTTAGTCACATAGCCAGTCAAAGGAAGAAAGTATGGTGGAAGAAGCTGACATATCTAGTTCTGCCAAAAGATTGGCCATTAGCAGTGATTTTCTTCTATCCCTAGGGTAAAGGTGTATGGTGCAATCCACGGAAAGCATGCACAGACAAGCAGTTAATAACATGGACTGTCAAATGAAGAAACTGTGGTGAAAGGTGCTTATGTGGAGAGTAGCATAAGTTATCAGTCACATAGACTACCAAAGGAAGAAAGTATGGTGGAAGCAGCTGATATATCCAGCTGCACCGAAACCTGTGGCATTACCGGTGTTTATCTTGTATCCTTCAAAAAAAGATGTGATGGGACAACCTATGCGGAAAGTGCCATGTGACAACAAACTACTAGGAACTAAAGTTTCCAATGCCTGAACTCACAACCTTGCTTTAGGTAGTGAGATCATAGACCTAATCCAGAAGAAAGGCAAAGGCATACGGCTCACTGCGAAGGATTCATGTAGGGGCCAGAGCTTACTAGTCCAATTGCCTGAAGACATTCAAGAAATGAAGCCCGGTTCTACTGGATCTCTTTAAATCATGCTCAATCAAGAAACCATCAGAAATTTTGATGGCAGTGTCATGAATAGTTCATCGTCCTAATAGAACTATCTGGAGAAATAGAATCATCTCAGAGAAGAACTAGTTGATCTTGTACTTCTAAGAATCCCAATGCTTAATGGACTGTGACTGAAAAAACAAGATTGATGCTACAACATTTCATCACTGTTTACGTCAATCTGCTCTTCGTAGTAATTTTTCTCATGCTTAAATTAACCAATCCCCAACATTGAACTTCTCAGAACAAAAGGCTTCGTGTCACCACTTGTAAATCCTTTCCAAAAATGAATCACTTACACAAATTCCCACTAAGTATCATGTCTGTCTCTTATTTGTAGACTAAGAATAAAAGTTACAAAGTTAAGATAAAAGAGGTTTTCCTTAATACACGCGGAATTTCCATGCAGAAAGCTATTTCTAATTTTAACGAAAAAGCAACAAGAATATGCTGCACTGAAATATCCACACAATAGCTTCTCCCTTTAACCGATGTTTAAACGAGAAATTGATACCCGACAACGAATGTCAGACAAAGCTTTTCCAAAATATCCAAACAGTAGCTTCTCCCTTTAACCAATCTTCAAACAAGAAAGACATACTCGATAACTAGTGTCGCAGAGAACTTTACATACCATGCCTTACAATTACACAATATCAAATTTTAGGATCAATGCCTACAAAACAATCAAATTTGCTCAATGCCACTAAAATAATTCAACTGGATCAATTTGAAAGGGAAAAGTTTGATAGAAAAATAAGTGGGTCTAAACTTACATGATAAGTCTCATGATATACCAATCTCCACAAGCATTTGCAACCAGCAAGACACAAGGGCAAATCAATGCAAGAATATGGAAGTGAAAGTAAAAAATAAAACATAAACTTTTGTAGACGTACCATTCTAACCATCATCGTCACTCTCGTCGCTAAAATAACTCGCTTTCTTCTCCTTCTTCGTCTTCTCATCCCTCGCATGATCTCTCACTCTCGCTGTTTCCTCTAGCCCTCTCGTATCAACCACTGACGCCCAGTTATCATCTTCGAATTCAATCTCCTCCCCACCATCCTCCCTCCAATCCTCTCCACCACTACCGCCACCACTCCGTTGCGCGCCTCTCCGCGTTTTCTTTGGGTTAGGCTTCTCCCTGGGCCCCAACTGGTTTCTAGGGCAGTCGTAGGAGAGATGACCCTCCTCGCCGCACTCGTAGCACCGGGATTTATCCTTGTAAACGCGTCGCCGGATAAACTCGGGGGCGCGGCCGTTGTCAGCGGCGATGGATACGGACAGGCGGCGGCAGTTTAGGGTCTTTCCACGCATGGCTGCAACAGCGGCGGACGCGTCATCGCGAGAGACGAATAGGACGAAGGCGACGCCGCGACTGACGCGGGAGGCACGGTCCTTGATGACGGTGACGCGAGCGACCTTGCCGAAGGTGGAGAATATGGTGTGGATGTCCGAGTTAGTGAGGGAGTAGTCAAGATTGCTCACGTATACTGTCGATTTCGATGGGGCCAGGCCACCACTGCCGCCACCGGCGGGGTGGCGAGCGGCGGAGGAGGTGGCCTCGGTGTTGGAGTGGAGGGGATAACGGAGGACGAGGTCGTCATCGTCGCTATCTCTCTGCCGGCGGGACATGCTTGTGGAGCGCCTAATCAGAATGAACTCTAAGCATCTTAGATGCATCCTATATATGAACTTGAAGAAAGAATAATGGCAAATGGTGATATGCAAGGAAATCAGCCCATCATCTTCACAAAGAACAGAATAATGCAAAGTAATCATAAAAACAGTCATCCAGTTTAACCAGACAGAATAAGCTATAAAAGCACAGAACAAAAACATAGCAGGTAACAGAAAAAATAAGAACCAAAATCCAAAATCAGAATAAGACTAAGCCAAGAGTCCCGGGAAGATAATCCATAAATAAATCCCAATCACTTAACAAAATACTTAACCCTACCATCCATATACTTTTTAAAATACATTCCACAAGGTATGTAACCCAGATTCATAATCTAGGAACAAAATAACCACAGATAGTGGAATTAATAGACATACATTCAAGTATCAACCTGCAAAACAAGCTAGTAGAACCAAAATGACGTTACAGCAGAAGCCAAAAGAACAATAGCATTAAACAAACAGATATGGCCATCAGTTAAAAAATGAAGCCCAAAAATATAGGTAAAGGAAACATTTTACAATAGTAGAAAAATAAAGACATGAAACTAACGAAATCAATTCAACCTGCAACTGACAAATTCTTCGAGGATAAAACCCAACGAAACAAATCCCAGGTTAGAAAGTTGTGGAATTTAATACGCATCAATAGATACTCCACTGCAGATTAATAATCTATCAAAATAAACGTTAGGGTTATACATCCCTCGGACCCCAAAATGAAAACCTAGGCCCCGTTTAGTTTGGAAAATGTTTTCATGTTTTCATTTTCTGTTTTCATTTTCAATTTTCTGTTTTCATTTTCTGAAAATGAAAATGTGAAAACACGTTTGGTTTGAAATGTTGAAAAACTGTTTTCTAAAAATGAAAATATGAAAATGTGTTTGGTTGTAACTACAAATTCTGTTGTCAATGGGTTTAAATTCATAAGTTAGTTATTATTATTTTGTATTTATGTATGGTATAGATCATTAATATATAAGTTTTACATCATTTTGTAATTTCTTATTTTGAAGCTATTAAATCTCATATTTTTTTAATACATGTATATATTCATATAAAAAAGACATAATTTTTTCATAAGAAATATATAAGTTTAACTCTTAACTTAAGCAAAATAATAGAAGCTAAAAATTTAAAACACATATAACATTGAAGCAATATTGAACTACACCACTGCCCAAACAAAATACAATAATATCTCGTTTGTTGTCTAAAACAACATTACATAGAATATGAAAAGTCTAAAATATATATATATATATATATATATATATATATATATATATATAAGTAATGTAACAACTTAAAAAGACCATGAGTGAGTCGCCGAAAAGTCATTCCACATTCGTATAGCAATTTGATATCTAATTTGTGCCATTTGAGCTATTTGACTAACATCAATATGTATGGCTTCTTGATTTGCACTCAACCCTTGTTCATCGTCGATTATCATATATTCGGATGAATATTCCACAAAAAATCCATCCAAAGCATGCTTCTTGATTCGCATCCATTTCCTTTCACTTTCTCATAAACTATCACAATGAACGATGCCGTATTAGCTTTAGATCAATCCATTGGTTTCTGAGTATCCTCCCATGTTAGCTAACAAGATAAGAAGAAAATGGGTACCACATAAACCACGCATTAGAGGATCATATTTATCGGCCAAAAGAAGTAATCTCGGCAACACATGGAATAGATTGGAAGAACAAGCAACAGAGACAGGAACCTAATAAATTCATTTCAAGTAGAATAGAGAAAAGAACAAGTACATAGGCAATCAACTTACATCATACTTGTCACAGATCAAGTCATTTTCTAAAGGGAAATGCAATTCATAGAAGCAATAAAGCACATAAATCCATCAAAGATTTAGTAATGCCTAGCCTATCATTACCTCCTTGCTAATCCAAAATTGGACCACTCATAGGCCAAAATAAGAAATAGGATACACCCCACTTCCATAAACAAAGCCACCCGTTTCCATAACCCAAGGCTCCCACACAAGAAAATCAACTCCTGCTAACTTCCTCCATTTTTTTTTTAAATTAACCATCCATTGTTGTAAATTTCCTAGAGAAAGGACACATCCCTACCAAGCAAATCCTCAAGCTGCTAACAAATAAGGTTTGATTTTCCAACAATCTTGTCGAATAAGTATCAAGAAATTTTGTGTGAGCTAATTGAACATGGATGTAATTTAACAAGGATTTAAACATCAGGTTCTGTTGATTTTTTTAGTCCCTATAAGAAGAGTGTAGATGAAATAGAAACCAGATTTTGTTTTTTTGTCTAGTTTGTATTTAGCCTTGTAGAACAAATGAAGGACAACAAACAAACTAGAACATAGATCTGAATTTTAAGAGACTTGCCACCATTAGGATTATAATGACCGAAAATATCAATAAAATGAAAATCTCATAGTAATTTAAATTAAGATGCAACATGATTGCAAACATATCCAACTATGTTACTAATCATATAAGTATATGCCGAAACCTACATAGCTTTCATTAACATTAACTAGTGTATCAAAATGAAGCTCTATATCATTTACATTTAGAATTGGTTTCAGTCAAAAGAGAAGCCCCTCACCCAAGTGATGCCAACCTTTCTATGGTAGCAAGTAGTTTACCCAATTACCTCACAACCAGGTATAAACGAGCATCTAGTCTGCATAACACAACTAACTTTATTGATTAGATGACAAATCCATGTATATCAACTATCTAGTCTATATTTACCACAACTAGCATTTTGTTGACCAGATACGAAATCCATAGATAGCCAACTGAAATTTAATCAGAACATTCTATATAGCAACTTGCTTCTATTAATGAACTACCTATACCATCATTTGATGCCTACTATGATGTTGTAGAATGATACTGTAGAACAAAACCCATTATGGTAGTCAACCAGATGGTAGTAATGCAAGGCTCTTCAAATTGTTTACAGCCAAAACAAAGCAAGCAATAGTTTAACGAATTCTAAACAAGTAGGTATGAGCACGAGTCCTTTCGTTACTCAACAAAGAAGGAGCAATGCAATAACCTTTAGCCATCTAATTTCTAGCTACTTTCAAGACAGTAACATATAAGTATATCCTAGTTCACAACTTCCAATTTGCCCTTAGGCTCCCTTAATCTTCTCTATCGTCTCTTAATCCTCTCTATCGTTGTTATGGCCTCCTCAAGGGTCCGTTTGGACCAGATCCCGGATGGAATCCGGGATCCGGAATCCGCGGTATCTGCAGGAGCGGATACCGCGGACGGCATTCGCTTGTCCCGAGCGGACGCCGAAAACGGAATCCGCCCTTGGGCGGATTCCGTTTTTCGGAATCCGCCGGCGATCCAAACGGACCAAACGGACCCAGAGTATCAAGTGAATCAATACAACCAAACCACAACAGCCTAGAAGAAGGTAAAACAATCAGTTTTTTTATGAGAATTTTTACATTTCTTGGTTACTTTTTCTGAAAACAAAGCTCTAAAGAAAAATTCTCCGACTCCCACCATTCAACACAATATCCACGATATTTTGTTTTCGGATATTTTGTTTTCGTTTTCGTTTTCACTGAGAATGAAAACAATAAAACGGCGTTTTCGTGTTTTATGGAGAATACCGTTTCCGTTTTCGAGAAAACATTTTCTAATATTAGAAACCATACACGTTTTCAGGTTGGTTTTCTGTTTTCATAGAAATGAAAATAGAAAATGACTAAACCAAACGGAGCCTAATACCTCAGACCCCATCATGCATCCCTCGGACCCCAAAATCGCTGATCAAAACCCCGACATCACCATAGACAAGCAAAAAACAACATCAAAAAAAAAAAAAAGCGGGATGTAAGGACAAAAGTGAATCGACATAGATTGAGATCGAGTTCAGCGTTCAAACCTCGTATGCAGAGAGAAATGGAGAAGAGAGGTGAAACCCTAGCACCGTACAGCGATCCTCAAGGCCACAGACTCGATCCCTTCCGAACCCCGCCTCTTCTCTAGGTTTCGGGTTAGGGTTTCTAATCTCGATGGTTCGCGAGAACGAGGGCGAGCGAGTGCTTCGGAAGGGGAGAGCGATTGGCTATGGAAGAGTAGAGAGGGAGAACGAAACCGGGAGATGGAGACTGGTGAGAGGGGTAAAAGAGGGAGATGAGGTCACCGGATTTGCCACCGACGGGTACCATCTGTCGTTGGCCAACGAGGGTGGAGGGGGAGATGAGCAGCCGAGCGAAGGAGGGGAGCGGGAGTGCTGCCAAACACTGATTTAGGGTGGGCCGGGATTATAAATCCGGTAATCCCAAATTCGGGTGTTTAGTCCGGTCGCCAAACAGCCGAGCGAGGGAAGGGAGCTGTTACGGCCCCCGCTCTTTTCCTCTCCTCCTATTTCTCCCCCTTCTTTTCCGGGTTTCTTTTTTTTCTCAATTTTTTTGTTATTTTTTTAATTTTGTGTTTTTTTCATTAGTTTTGTTTTTCTTTTTAGATAAACAATTTTTTATTATATGTTTATAATCTTTTGTTTATTTTTTAGTTGTAGTTTTTGGGAGTGATTATTTGTAAAAATTTTAAAAAATATAAAAATATGAATCAAAATAAAGGTGTATATATATGAAAATGACAAACATATTAACAGTTAAAAAATGCATTGTGTTTTGTGAAAAGCCTCCTAAATCAATATTGATTTAGCCATGTTCAAGGAGGAGCACATATAACAATATACAAAAAGAGATATACAAAAATATATAAAAATATAAATTCTAATCAATATTTGCCTCCAATTTTTGCTCCGGCTCGCTTAGTGTTGTAACTGTTACTTCGTACCACAAATGAACACGTGTCATATAACGAGCTACCCATCTTTTTAGCTTCGTATGATGGATGTTGCCACCACCACGTTGGAATGGGTGATATAGGATAATGAGAGTGTAAGAAAACCTGTACATTTTGATTGCCAACATGGGCAATAGTTGCTGCTACCTACTACTTTCATGGGCTGTAGGCAAGGGCGGAGCCACCTTAAAGGCTAAGGTGGGCTCCAGCCCAGGTAACATAATTAAAATTTTAGTAATTACTAGGTATATATTAAGTAATATTTAGGTCCATATCAGCTTGAATTGAACGTCAGTCCAGGTTAAATTCAAGCTTAGCCCATAAGAGCCCTATCATATTCAATTAAATGTCTTGAGTATCACATATTCTAGAAAGAAATAGTATTCATTTTTTTTATATACTTTATAGACCTCCTACATGCATTTGTGTAATCACAGTTACCAAATTAAGTAGATAAATTGGTGATTTTTTTTCCCTTTAGTTTTAGTAAGTTCAGGGCAGAAAAATTTTCTGGCTCCGCCCTTGGCTGCAGGTATATGCATAGCATCTTCTAGAGCCAATACAGCAGACCATTTTGGCTTTATCAGGCCCTATAGCTAGAACAACAGTATTGGTACCCTCTGCTTTGTTTTTCCACATCTGACTTGTAACTTTTTCACATTGTAGTTACCGAGATTTTTCAGCATTCATGCAACTATGCTATGAAGTTCGATCCACGACAGTACATGAACAAATGATGACTTTGTGGAAGAGACACATTGAAGTGAAAACTGTCCCGAAATCAAAGGTACTGGCAAACTCTGGTCTGCCAAGTTTTCTTTCAGCGGAGGGCAGCATTTAAATTTACCGCATCATTATAACGTAAGTAGGGGGAAACAATCGACTACAAGACTGTTGGGTGCTATATAGGCTCAGATGAAGTGAAGTAAACTTGTGGTGCTATATAGGCTCAGATGAAGTGCAATCATGTCCAGTTTCAGAGTCTAACCATGGAATTGATGAGGACGACCAGAGCTGTGAAGTAGGAGGGATGTAATTGGTTTCTGGTGTTTAACTTGTTACAGTACAGATGTCTTTTACTGATGAGGATTCTTTTTAAGATACCTTACCTTTGTACGCTTTAAAGTGGATTAAATGGACAATTCATGAAGCGAGATTTGGTCTGTGGAGATTTAGTAACTGTTTTACCAATATCTTATCTTGAGTACTGATATCTTAAGTGGAAAGTGACAGTGACCAACTGACCCCCATGAACTCACCTCAGGATTTCTAATCTGCAATCTTGTTCAGAAAACCATGAAACTTGTGATTAACAACAGGTTTTGCTTTCAGGATTATTCCGATCTAGCAATGATATAAATGCTCAAAATGCAGCTGTCTTTGGAACAGTTTCCATAGAAAAACATTTGGTCAAGTTGCCTAGCTTATTGTGCTTTACTTCACGTATGGGAGCATTTTTGTTGATAGCTTTTGGATTGAAGCATACTGAAAAATAAAAAAGATCAGACGAACACGAACGCTAATTTGTGATCACTCACTTGTAATTCTTCCACAATTGTGATATGATGTTTGCGCACCTGGCTACAACAACTAGCTCTTTACTAATTACTATCCGTCCCTTTGAGTTTTAAAGGAACACAAGCGAAACTCGATGAATCAGAATAAGCTAGTAACTTGGGGTTAGAAAAAGTTGATTTAAGGAATGGGAATAGAAAAAAATAGAGTGGTGGTGGTATGTGGAATGGGAATAAAATAGTAATGATGATATTTGGTGTTTGGGGATAGGAATGGGATTAAACGGGGATAACCACCCCTTAACCCGATACCAAATAGGGGCTTAGAGTGAAGATATGAGGTTGGTTTGTCCATTTTACATTCAAATCTGCTGACTAATTAGTAATTATCACTAATATTGTTAAGAGCTTCTCCCTAATTTTGTTAAGGCTAATGCTCCATGATTCTTGTTTGATCATTGGACTAACTAACTCACAACATTATAATACAGAAGTTAGTGTGGCTAGCTTCGTAATTGGGTCACTACTAAAGGAATTGATGATCATGGCCTAATTGTTTCTTTGCTGAAGCAATTCTCCAACGTTACAGCTAGCTATAATGCATGCCTGCATGCCTGCACGTACTGTACTCATAATCCAACCCTTTCAAAATCATATATAAAACCATCCGAACTCAAGCAAAATCATATGAAAGGATATGCGTGGTGTGCCTGCCACCTGGATCAACAGATCCGCAGCCTTCTACTCAAAATCATAAAACCCGTGATACCCATGGTCAATATATAACAGCCAAAACAAGTGTTATACTCATGCTTATCAATTCCTTCTTGCATTTCATGCAAGCAACAACAGGAACCCTTAGGACTATCTTCTAGCTGCACCACCTTCTTGTGAATCATGGTGGTGAGGTTTAATGTTGCAAAGCATTGCAGTGCTGGGGATATATATATAGAGCCTCTATCTCGGCTGACGTGAAGATGATGGTGGTCGGGCTTAACATCATGAAGATGATGTGTAAATATGCTCTCTTTGAATGGAGACTAGATGTTACACACAACCGCCATGGTAATAGCCATGGTATAGCCCCTATCTCGGCAGGCTTAATATAACATCATGAAGATGATGTGTAAATCTGCGCTCTCTTTGACTGGAGATAGACCATGGATTAATTGGTATGGGTATTGGCCTAACACGATAACATGATGAGGTTATATTTTGGTTGTTATTTCTCGAGAATAAATATTAAAATTAAAAGATATAAATGTACTCGTGAACACTTTATATTGTTACCCAAGGACAGGCTCTCCACTCCTTCCCTCAATATTAACTTGCAACTTGCGAGAAGGTTTGTCAATACTGTTGTCACTAAAAAAGTTTCAGTGAAAAAGAATCATGTTTTCAATGACACAAAGTGTCGTCACATAACATCTTTTTCCTTATAGTGTCCCATACGAGTTTAGGATTTAATAGCAAAGGACAAGAATGCCACTTAAAAAAACTTTTTTTTCCCATAGATTATGTAATTTTCAAACTTATAATAAAATATATAAACAAGATACATTTGCATGGCATATTTATAAAATTCTAATTTCATCGGTAAACTATATGGACTTTTATATTCCCTCGCTTAGAGAAGTACTAGTGGTCCGTGACCCTAGGAATTTTATTTACGGGAATACTTAAGTTATAAATTATCTAATCAAAATCTATTTAAACTAAGTGGGGTCCGTGCCACCTAGCATGGGTAACCACCCCCTTCTTTTTATACGGTTATATCCATCTACTATCTAGCGCCACGTGTTCAAAAATAAACGAGTCATGATACATAAATGAGACAAATAATAGATATAATTAAAATAATTAATGTCTGATAATTTTCACAAGTTGTCAAGACCATAAATGAAGGCTACATACTAAATTAATATTAGAAAAAATCAATAATATTTTAATAAGGTTAGTATATTTTGAAGTTGCATACCCCTGAGTTCCTAATTAAGTACGTCAATTAGCAATCTCTACACTCCACGATCCTCATACAACATTATGGGTCCGTTTGGGTGTGTGTGTTCGTGCCGTCTAAACGCATGTTCTTTTTTACCGAATGCAATCATGTTTACAAAAATCCCGTTTGGGAATAATAACAGACTAGTGGTGACCACGTCAAAACTGCATCATAGACGAAGCAGTTTATAGGTGTTTTCATTTGGCCGCACCTTGGTTGCGGCGAAACAAATATAGAAACTAAACATACACCCAAACAATAAATTTTTTAGCGATTTAGAAGGCAACACCGTAAAATAAACTTATCCTCTTAGAAAGACACTAATCATAACATTTGAGACCTTAGCACCATTTTAAGGTATAAAAGACATATATATCCTTCTCTGCACTAATCTCACCACATGTCCCCTTTAACCCCTCAACACCACTCCGACCCGCGGCGGCTCCTCTCCTCCCTCCTCCCTCCTCCTCTAGACCCGGCAACCCCTCCAGGGTCCTTCTCCTCCTTCCTCCACTAGGCCCCCCCCCCCCCACCTCCCCGCGTGGCTCCTCTCCCTCCTCCCTTCTCTAGACCCGTCAACCACCGCGCCCTTGCCGGGATCCTCCTCCGGGCTCCTACCCTCGTCGGAACCGGCACCATCCCCCGCTCCTATCCTCCTTCCTCTTCTAGACCCCACAACCACCATGGCCTCGTCGGGATCCTCCCTGGGCTCCAACCCTCGTACGAACCGGCGCCCCCTACTGGTCAACACCACCAAACCCGACGTCTCCAGCACCATCCACCATCAGATCCAAGGACCCCTCACCACCGCGACCCTCCTCCGTCCATTCTCTGGCCAGATCCGGAGACCAAGCATCACCGTCCTCTCCTACCTCCCGATTCGTCTCCCCCACGAGCTCCAGCGCCGCTTCCTCTCAACTACGTCGCCTCCGACCTTCCCAGTTCCATCTGGCACCAGATCCGGCCACCTCGTCGACTGGCGGTCCTTCCCCGGCCGTTCCTAGGCGAGATCCGCCGGCCACCACCCTCCCCTACTCGCAGCCGCCATCATCCCCGACGAGCAGCGCACACTTGAGCTGGTTCAACCAAGTCATGTGCTCCGATGTATTGTGATGTGATCTGGTCTAATTTGATCTAATTTGATCTGGTCTCAATCAGATCCAGCCTCAACCACTGGACTTAATCAGATTCCTCTTTGATCTAATCCCGTTCAGTCCAGATTGATCCATGCCTCAGCAAAGCAGATTGCAGTTCATATCAAGCTCGTAGCCCATATTTAAGCCGGATTCGAACCAGTTCGAGCCGAGACCTATTATGACCTAAATTGAGCTAGACCGGCATAGGAAAATTAAACAGAGAACATTAAAGAGAGAAAATTGAAAAGAAAAAAATCATCTAATTTTTAATTAAAAAAAAAGAAAATCATCCAAAGAGAAAATTAAAAAGAAAAAAAATTAAAAAAAAGAAAAGAAAATCATCTTATTTTTAGTTAAAAAATGAAAATTAAAGAGAGAAAAACTCAAGAGAGAAATGAAAACAGAATATAGTACCAATTTGATACCGGGGGCCAAATCATCATATCCCTAGGATCGCTCTTATGGCGATTTTAACATCTAGCGACCTCAGATTCACTGTCACTTTTCTCTTTTTCATTTTTTTCTTTTCTCTTTTGATCCCCCGTCTCCGTCGTCATTCTCATCGATCAGCCATCAGAATCATTCCATGATGTCCCTACTATCCCTCCTATACTTGTCTTAATTGACAACGAGCTCCCAATTTCATTTTTCTCTTTTTCATTTTTCTCTTTTCTGTTTACTCTTTTCTCTTTTCTCTTTCGATCCCTCGTCTCCGCTGCCATTCTCGTTGATTAACCACCAGAATCATTCCCTGATGTCCCTACTATCATACTATACTAGTCTTAACCGATGACGAGCTCTCAACTTCACTTTTCTCATTTTATTTTTTCACTTTTTATTTTTTCACTTTTTTCTTTTCACTTTTTAATTTTTCTCTTTTCTCTCTACTCTTTTCTCTCTTCTCTCTTCTCTTTTATCTTTTCTCCACTGCGGTTGTCGCGCCCCGATCCGCGAAGGCCCAACCGGGCCGGGCGACGCTAACCAGAACTTAACTAATTGCGGAATAATTTTGGCGAGGGTTCCCTCTAACTTACTGGTTTCCCTAAACATTTCATAAGCACCCTTATTTAACAATAATCAACAACCTCAAAAGATATAATATAATATTCAAATCTTCAAAAGGATTTATATTTATACAACATACTCCCGTAGGAGACTATCTAAACAGAAAGAGTGTAGAAGACGATCACCGCCAGACACCGTCACGCTACCAAACACCTACCCAGTAGGGGCCACTGAAGAGGAGCTAACGCCTGCACTTGCAAAACGCAGCCCGAATAGGAGTGCACACTAAGCTAAGTAGGGTTCTATACTATGACACACAGAAAGGAGAGAACTCAACAGTGTCGCCCCCAAGCTAGGCCTAAGTATGCTACGGGGTCCCATAACCCCACCAGTGTCTCTGGGTATCCAACCATGGTCACCCTAACGAACTGGGCCCATCCCGGAAACACCTAGTACAACAGGACGAAGACACTGCTTGGCAGGACATATCTCTGCCGGGCAGGCACACCCTCTGCTCAAGGATGAAACAACGACACTGGTTGCACCGTCAGCACACCTAGCTCGAGGCCGACACAACCTCTAAATCATCGATCAATATGTATTCAAGTCATTTAAGCCTATCATCGATATCGACTGAATACTAAAATCCAACCTAGATCTTGCTACCCGCCACGATTCTAGAGCTAAATCCGAGCTACCCGAAAGCCTTGAATCGGCGATCAACCCATCGCCCACGCCCTATCCTTATGCATCTAATGCACACCAGAATGCATGCTATGATCATACGCAGGTAGGAGGTAAGCATGTAACAGTATGATAAAATAACACCCAAGTCCAACTGGATCGCTGCAGCGATACTACCGACCCCTGCCAGCCAATTCGCAGCGGGTCCCGACATTACGATGGTACCGCGACCGTCAACCGCGGACCCCTGCAACAAGAAGCAACCCCGAAAACTCAGATGAACATATAATATGATATTATATGTTTTGAACATATAATATTATTTAAATCATCAATATCCTCTAATTAGAGGCTAAGCGACCTCGTCGATCCGATGTCCAAACAATGTCGGATTCGAGATCCAACTTAGAAAACCGTAGATAAACATGCTGGGATCAACATATCAAAAACCGAGAAACATCCGACGGCTCGATTACCGGAAAAACACTAATCAAAACCATTAATCTCACTAATCACCTCTAATTGCTGCAACGTAGTCCATCCGTAGGAAATTCATAATAATTCATAGGAAATTTTGAAAATTATGAAACTGGTTAGATCTGAGAGTAGACGCAAAGATCTAGAACTCTCATTTTCATCATAAATCACGATCATGCATGTACAAATTGGAAAACACGCGTGTAAGCCGGCTGTGCTTCAAGTACAGAGAAATCGAAAAATCCTAGTTTAAACATGCTAAAATCCTACTAAAAACTCAATCAAATCATATGAAACTTAAAATAGTAATTAATCTAAGCAAGATGCACACAACAACACTAAGAACATCTAGATGTACCGGCTAGATTAAGAGAAAACTCTTAAACAAACTCATGTAGGTAGAAACCTACCGGACACGCAAACCTCGGCTGAATCCCCACGGTACGAGCACCAAACTGGCTTCAAACCAAGCCAACGATCTTCCTCTCGTTGCCACGAATCCAACGAGCCCTCAAGCACTCAAAAAGATGGTCGGAGGAGGGAGAACGGAGGGGAAGAAGAAGAAGGGAAACAAACTGGAAAAACAGAGGAGGTCTTGGGCTACTTATAGGCTTGAGTCTGATCGATCGGTCCAGGGACCGATCGATTGGACTGGGCTGGGTTAAGTCGGTTCACGTCCTTATCGCACACATGTTCGATCAGTCGCTCCCAAGAGCAACCGATCGCACACGGGCCGCCAACTGCCCTAAAAACAGGCTTCTGCGCACATGAGATTGGATCTTTCGATCCCAAGCCCGCCTAGGGTTCTAGTAAACAGATAAACCAAACATAGGGGCTGTGTGTGCACCACGCGGGTGTGAAATAAACCGATAAGACGTAATTTACCAAATTGCTCTTGCGGTCCACAACGAGCCACGGCCTCGAGTCAAGCGGTCGACCCAAGAGTAGAGGGACAGGTCCTCGCAGCGGTGGTGATTGCTGGAGCTAGGAGACGGTGGCTGCAAGGAGTAAGAGGGGAGGAGAGAGAGAGAGAGAGAGAGAGAGACTGAATCAATCAATCTGGGTTGGTCAATCGGATCTGGATCCAATCAGATGCAAGGGGATCGGGATCAACCTGGCTGGATCAGGTTAGATCTGGTCGAGCCAGACAGCTGGATCTAGCTGAACCAGCTCAGGCTTGGAGAGCTCGTCTATGATGGTGACCGCGAGCTTGGGGAAAACGATGTCGGCTTCCGGATCTTGGCAGAAGGGAGACGGAGAAGGACCAGTGGGGTCTTGGGTACTCGGATCCGAGGTCGGAAGGGACTCGGAAGGTTGGAGAAGGGGATTTGAGAGGGGCGGTGTTGTAGCTCGTGGAGACGACGAGCCACGAGCAGGAGGACGACGGAGAAGAGGATCCGGGAGGACGCGGCGGAGAAGAATGATGGCGGAAGCAGCGGAGAAGAGGATCCGATGTGGCAGTGGCGGACATCGAAGAGGATCCGGGCGACGGAGAGCTGCGGTAGTGCTGGCTTGTGCGCGGCTGGCTAGGGTGGTGCGCTCTGGCAAAGCTTGGCGAAGAGGCTGGTGGAGGTCGGCGGCGTCCATGGCTAGTGGGGTTGGCAAGCAACAAGGTTTTTTTTTTGGTGGTAGATGGGTACTCCCATAGTTTTCAATTTCATTGTATAATTAATTTTGTATTGTTTTATGTTTGCAAAACTAGTTGCAGCTAGCATTGCCTGTGATCAAATCACTCTCTATATATTCTTCTTGAAAAAAAAAGATCCTGTTTGGCCATCCAATTAGCCCTGGAAAAGTGAGTTGTTCCTAATGCCCTGGAAAGTGATTTGTTCCTCACTTCGCTCCACAGGCCTTCCCCCACGTTCATTAATAAATGCAAGATGCTCTGTTTCTTGTCTTTCTCTTGAATCTCGTCCATTTTTTTATAGTTTGTGCTCGCACACTTTCACACTCATAAATTAGTGTTTCATAAGTCTTTCATTAATAATTCTTCTTATGTTTGTATTTCCTGATTTTTATGTTTCTAAATACTAATTCTCTTCTTTTGTTTCCTTTTTATATACATGATACTTGATTTATTAGATCAATGTCAGCTGGTGCGGATGTCGATTGGACTTGTTTTGGATATTAATGTAATTTAAGTATACTCTTTTGAATTAACATAATTATGTAAATTTGATGTATGTAGCAACTCATCTTTTTGTATAAGCAACATACAAAGCTATTTGTTTATAAAATATATTTTATGGTATGAATTATTTTCATTTGAATCATAATAATGTGTTTGTTTGTTTAGAGAAAAATAGTTTTTATAGTTAAAGATTAATTTTTAAATTAAAATATAAAATAATAAAAATTAGGTTTGATGACAAATTATAGTGACAAAAACATTGTCACTAAAACAAGATTCAGTATTGTGTGACAAACTTAGATAGCATTTGTTGTCACTAATAATGGAATTAGTGACAAACAAAGTTGTTAATACTTGTCACTATAAATACTTTTAGTGACAATCTTTTTATTGTCATCGTAAATACTGTTAGTGACAACCTTTTTATTGTCACTATAAACTACTTTCAGTGACAATATCACTTGTCACTGTAAAAATATACGTTGTCATAAATAAAATCTAATTATAGTGTATTTCAATATATAGTGACAACAAATTTATTTACATTGACAACAATGATTGTTACAAATTCAAATCAACTGTGACAAGTGTAGTCGTCACAGATAAATAACTTTCAGTGACGGGTACCCTCGTCACTGAAAGTAGTTGATTTTGTGACAACGAAACAAAGTTGTCACTGAAACTTTCAGTCACGGAGGTATAGACGACGACCCTAAACTCGTCACTGAAAGTTTTCTGTGACGGATTTCAGGGTATTAGTGACGAGTTTTATTGTCACTATAAACATATTTTGTTGTAGTGCTAGGGCGGTGCGCTCTGGCAAAGCTTGGCGAAGAGGCTGGTGGAGGTTGGCGGCGTCCATGGCCGGTGGGGTTGGCAAGCAATGGTGAAGGAGAGGAGGAAGGTGGTGATGGCGACGGAGGAGGTTGACGATGCTGGCGTTGTTGTCGGAGGCTATGCGAGGAAATGGACATAGAGTTAGATTCGGGACTAGGATTTTGGTCATCAAAGGGGTAAAAATGTCATCAGAAATACATAACCAATCGTAACCTCCTATAACTGTCTTAAAATGATGTTTATATGTTAAAACTAATGATGGTGGTGAACCATTTAATAAGTTTGCTGGTTTTGATGTAAACATTAATTATCTATAAATTCAATTAACATATTTTTCTACCACAGTTATTAAAGTATCAGGTCAAATAGTTTTTCAGTCGTTACCGAATGGCACTTGATTATAGTTTACAAAGACGCCGCATCTGGCTACAGTAGATGTGAGAGAGACGTGCTTCCGGAGCGAACATGTGTTAGATTCATATATCACCTACCCGTGGGTTATTAAGAGCACTCATCCCATCGCCCATCGGAGAAGTCGGCGACGATGGATGCGCCGCTCTTGAAGAACGGCGCCGAGGCGAC
This sequence comes from Narthecium ossifragum, assembly GCA_963920575.1. NCBI lineage: Eukaryota > Viridiplantae > Streptophyta > Magnoliopsida > Dioscoreales > Nartheciaceae > Narthecium > Narthecium ossifragum. Next base: position 3,942,984 of record OY986975.1, read on the forward strand.
GGACATCGACGGCGACTGTCCTCTGGTGAAGGGCTTCGCCGACGCGAGAGAGCTGTTCGCTGGAGAGACAAAGAGACTGCTACGTGTCGCAGTGCCGATCGGCCTCAACGGCCTCTTTGCCTTCGCCTCCACCACCGCCGTGCAGATGATCGCCGGGCATCTCGGCCCGCTGGAGCTCTCTGCGGTCTCAACCGCCTTCACCGTCACCGCCGACGTCCCCTCGATCGTCCTTGTGAGTGTTATATGCATGCATATATATTTATATTTCTTGTTGTGTTTGTATTCCTATAGCAGTGGTGGCGGTTGGCCGGGGCCTGGACTACTCCAGCTGCCTCGGCAGCTGGACGTGTGTCGGCGGCAGCATCATTGGCCAGCACCGGCCGGCCGATCACCGTCGCCATAGATGTTTTTGATGTGGCAATAATTGATGTACCCTGTAGCACGGGTGCATGGTACTCTCTCTCTCTCCCCCGCGTCTCTTTCTGGAACCTACCAGGCAATCACCCCTAGAGAGACAGAAGACCACTTGGGTTACTTGGGTTCAAGGATAAATGAAATTATTATTTTATCCATATTTAAACACAATGGTGGTAGGGCTTTGATTGTGATACTATAGGTGGCATTCAGGGGCTATGCCACCTCCCCCTCTCTCCCTCTCATTCTCTGTCACTCTTCTCCACTCTCTCTCTTTCATTCTCTCTATCTCTCTCCTCTCATGTGTACGCAAAACATTTCTAATGGTGGTATGGTCAAGCCAAGAGAAAAGAAATTAGAGATATACGTACGCCATCCACAGGATCTTAGTTTATAGAAAAATGATTTTTCGCCAACTCCTGTGGGTTGGCTGCCACCCGATCTATTATGGAGCATACAGATCGCGTCACTGGCTCCTCCTTGTATCAACATAATATACATATTTTTATGTATATATTTTACTAGTGGTGCCCATGGGTAATCACCAACTCTACTCCAATAACCATCAAATAACTCCCTCCCAGTAAACCCCCCTCAACTTAGGATTATCATGTCACATAGACGCTACTTAGGACATTCTCCCACCACCTAAGACAACATGATGGTTAACTTATAACTATCCTGTCATATAAGGATGATGATCGGTGATATTTAGCGTGTGGGGTTGGTTAAAATACAGTCCGATGTGGCAGTATAGATTTGCACTACATGTCTAGAATTTCGTTATGTCATTCTTAAAATTGGTGACATGGGTAGGCATACATATATATAGATATATATATTTTACATATGAAAAATGATTTTTAGCCAATTGGCTGCCACCCAATCCATTGCGCGCGCGTGCAGATCACGCCACGTGTCTCTTATATCAATTCAATGTACATATGTCCATACATATATGTTTATATGTATATGTGTATATGTATATAAATGTGTGTATATATATACATGTCAATATGCATATGTATATTTATGTATGTGCATGTGTATATGTGTGTGTGTATATATCTATTATATAAGGAAGAGCGGTTTTTGAAATGTCTCAACTATAAGACATAAAGAACGGTCCAGATTCATCTCCAAACACATCCCACGATCCAAATTTCATCATCAACTTTAAGATTCCCCCCAAAATTTCATTCCCATCAAAAATTCCCG
>OY986975.1:3944815-4003144 GCA_963920575.1 Narthecium ossifragum
AATTAGGAGCTGTAAGTAATCTATGGACTGCTAAAACAAATCATCTATTTAATTAGGAGCTGTAAGTAATCTATGGACTGCTAAAACAAATCAGATCTGTAGTCATTTGCTGAATTCAGTAGCTACTTTCACTTTACACTACTGAGCATAACAATCACAGAGTGCCACTCCAAAATTCATACATGTCCTTATTCTACCTTTGCCTCCATGCATTTCCTTTTTATACAACTGTTCTTTATTAGGAAGAAAAATGGCATGGATTTCTGCTATTCTATGCCCTGTTTCGATAATATGCCAATTGTTCAATTTCCGTTGGCAGGACATTTCTGAAAGGAATTGTTTGAGAAGATGGAAGACATTGTAACACAAATGGGATTCTTCGTCCAAAGGGGACATGACAAGGTTGACATCTTTGAACTTTTGTATCTGATTCATTTAAGTACTTGGTCTTCAACTTTTCCTCCATGGCATATTCGGAGTGGTAACTATGTGCTATTAAACATTTCACGTATGAACTATTGTTTTACAGTTGCCATTATAAAGCTTAGGACTGGAAGCATCTGATGTTTACATTGCATCCATGTTTTCTGCAGCTTAAGGTTATGCAGAAGTGCATTGGAGGGGTTCAATTTTACAGAGCTAATAGATGGTCTAATAGATGGCCCATTGGTTTTGAGGATCACATTCCTAATTATTACATAGCTTAGTTGTCATGTTCTTTTCTATGCCTTAATAAAAGCCATACATGCATGTTCTTTGCTAACGTCACTGTCGTTCAAGTGCTTCTACTATTTTCAATCTCATTTGTTGATGCCAAATGTATACAGTTTGACTTTGGTGACTCTAACTCGGAGACCGGAGGCTTCTCCGTTGGCCTTGGCTTTTCCTCGGACCCCTAGCCGGCTGTTATTTCGTTCATCGTCAAACCGTTGGCTTCTCCGACGGTCGCCTGTACATTGACTTCCTATGTATGTTGCTCTCTTTCTTTCTTGCTTTCCATACATTACATATAGCTATTCATAAGACAAAACTCATTACGCAGAAGAAAATTTCTATGATCACATAGGTGTTTCTCACAATCTCAATTGGAATTCCTTGCAGACTTAAGCTAGGAATTTCTTGCAGAATTAAATTTCTGAAAACTATTCTTGGCTTTTGTCTCTATCATATTGTTTTCATTTTTCATGACTGTTTCACTGTTTAAATTCATCAGATTTGCTAGACGTCTCTGATTGTTTTGATTTTTCCTTACTATTTCTCCATTTAATTTGATCAGATTTTGTATCTAAACTTTGATTTTTTAAAACTATTTCTCTATTTATGTTTCTTTCTTATCATGGATGAACTACAAACATGAATTGTAGTAATCTACCATCTTTATCTTCTACTCTGTTTCATAGAGCATGGGAAATGCAAACTTCTTTCTTGACTGTTGACTGAGCTATTCATATTTAGTAGTTGTGCATGGACTGAAAATATTGAATTGTTCGACATTAATCTATGCTATCAAGAAATGAATTTTCCCTTTATTGGTCACTAGAGATTGTGTGTAACTTTGTATGCATTTTGGTATGACATTATGGTATCTTAATTCATGATTTGTTTTTCTTGGTGTTAAGATGCAAAGTTACTATGTCAAATAAGTCTCTTAGTTGGTTTCATCATTCGTGACCTGTAAAGCTGTAACAACCATTTTATGGCTTTTATCTATTTGTTTCGTTGTTTACTTATTTGAACTGTGCTTTTTGAACAGGTCACCTCTTCCTAGATATGTGATTACCCCACACGTTGATGGCTATCCAATGCTTTCAGACCCTTTTATGACAATTCAATTGAGACTCATGGATTCAATAAATCTGCTTCCGTGGATCACAAAACCTTCTGTTTCTTCAATTTTCTTTTGTTTTTGTAAACTTCCACTATGAAGTTAAAGAGTCAGAGGCTTTTTAATTATTTTCTATATAATTAGATGGTCAGGAATTCTGTTTTGTTATCTTTGTTTTTATTTCCTTCTTTTTTGAGGTTTTAGTTTAGATGAATCTCACTCCTGCCATCAGTTTTTTACATGTCAAATTGATTGTCGAACTTCAGAAATTCTGTCTTATACCGTACCAACAAGTATCTTCCTTGCTCAGTGTCAGTCTGCTGTTAGTAACTTCCTGCATTAAACTTCAAGATCCTAACAAATCTTAAACCAATTAGTCTTCAAAGGTTTATGACATACATATGGAAGGTCATTAACATTAATACATCTGTGACACCTCTAGATGCGTCTGAGATATTCCCTTAATCTCTGAACTTAATTTGCTTCATAGATTGCAAGATTTACTAAATAGCACATACAAGCAAACTTACTGTAGGCAGCTCATGCCATGGAGGGAAAAAACACATGTCATGGGCATTATAGCACCTCCTTTTCTTTTGCCATGCAAAGTTAGGTTATGAACTGATTCATTTGTAAGAGGTCTATTAATGTGTTTGAGAAAGAAATTTGTGATTTTGAAAATTTCGAACTTGAAATGCGCTAGCAGTAAGGATTAATTTTTTAAAAAAACTGTAGGTTTTGCTTTTCTATTTTTTTTATAGAAAAGGTTTGCCCTAGGGGCAATGTTCTATTTCTTGAAAATGCGCTAACAGTAAGGATATTTTTTATTCGTCTTCTTCATGATAGCTATATGAATTGCTGTAGTTATGGTTTGTGGGGACAAGGTTTGCCCCGGGGACAATGTTTGCCCCTTTTATAGCTTTAATTTTTATATTTCAGGAATTTTGTATAACTGTCTCATTTAACCCTTGGTACAGGGGAGGTTTTGTTAAAATTTTTTAAAAGAAACTCTAAATATCCGTGTCGTAGGCACGGGCATTCACTAGTACATATACATATACACACACACACACACACACACATATATATATATATATATATATATATATATATATATCCATTCATACATTACGAATATAAATACACATATATACATATTTACTTATGTATGTACACGTACATACACATATACATATATACATACACATGCATATATACATGTACATCTATCATACATGTGTGTGTTTATGCACATACATATACGTACATATACACATAGACATACATAAATATACATACGTACTTTGACATGTATACATATACATATATACATATATATAAACACACATATATAGAAATATATACATTGAGTTGATATAAGGGACAACTGGCGCGATCTGCATACACCACAATGGGTTGGGTGGTAGCCAACCCCATAAAAATCATTTTCCTATGTTTATACGTATGTATATATGTATATGTATATAAATATGTATATGTATACATGTCAATGTGTGTATGTATATTTGTGTACGTGTATGTGTCTATCTATATGTATGTGCATAGATACACACGTATGATAGATGAACATGTACCTATACATGTGTATATGTATATATGTATATGTGCATATATGTGTAGATACATAAGTAAATATATACATATGTGTATTTATATTCATAATTGATGCAGTACCGTGTGGCCGGCCTTATTCTCTCTCTCCATTGCCTCCTTGACCCACTCCCTCACACCCTCCCTAATTGTCTATCCCCCCCCCCCCCCGCCCACACTCTCTTGCGTCCCCTTCGGACACCAACCTCTGAGAGAGACAAATGGTGTAAAGGTTAATTATAGTCTACTGGTTTTTATTAGTAGGAAAATACCTCCGGGCTGCTAATGAAAAATTTGGGGGGTTTAGTTTTTGGGTAGAGGGCGTTTTGAGAATTTAGTTTTGGATGCCCTCTCACACAACACCTTATGAGAAACGATGCATTCTGTCATATGGTGTATTTTATATATTTGTGTTTATCTAAGTAAAATCTAACGGTGTGGAAGGGTTACTAGAGGGGAGAGAGATATAGAAAGAGATGGGTCGGTGATAAACATAACAGGTGACATGAAAGGGTTCCACTATAGTACTAACATACCACCCACACACACGTTATAGTACTAACATACCACCCACACACACGTCACAAATGCACACAAACACATATGTATACTATTATATAGATTTTATTCAGACACAACTAGCCCTCTGGACTTACAAAGAAAACCATGATATTGGTCGTCCATTATCATTCGACGATCATGATTCTTTAAAAAAAAAAAAGATAAGCATGCCTGCTAAGAGACCCATTACATCAGATTAATTCATGCCCTCATTAGAGGTTTTGGTTCTCCTAACACCACAGAGGCCACATACCTGGCCTGACTTGCAACAAAGTCTGCTCTCTCATTTAATTCTCCAGGGATTATTTGAACAGAGCCATGACTAAACTTACAAAGCAACCACCATATCTCATGAAGAACAGCAAGCGCCGGGCCATTTCCTGGAAAACGGCCATGGATCAAGCCTACTGCCGCAACAGAGTCACTTTCTACCATAATCTTCAACAATCCGTGATCCAGAGCATCCTGCAGAGCCACCCGCACTGCTTCCAATTCTCGCATCAGAACTGCATCATGATCATTGGAAACTACCCTCGATGATGTCCAAACAATGTCCCCTTCCACATTGGTACAAACTACACCAATTCCGGTGATTCCTCCTCCCCGGTCCACTGAGGCATCAACCTGCAGTCTCACTCCCGCCCAGACCGGCCATTCCACCGATGTCATAAAGCCCTTCTGCATAAGATGATATTCTCGATCTTATCATCTGATTTGCCTTGCCACCTGATGCACTGGAGCCTGCTCATTGTCATAAACTAACGAGCATCGAGACTTCCAAATGAACTAGAGTCCATATGCTACCAACATCCTTAGTAGGACTCTATCTTCCGGTTTCGAACCACTCTGGAGTACCTCAAACCACCTCGCGGAGTCCCAAGTATCCATCCTCTAGGTCGTATGCGACGATCATGATTCACCCACCAATCCCTCTACACACACACCACACACACACACACATATATATACATATGAGATGGATACGTGGTTGCTTGGCACGTGAGGTTTGCCAATCGTAGCACATAATTATCAGAAGAGTGTGTGGATTCTGCCGTGCATCAATTAAGAGAACTTTTTAGAGAAAGACTTAAGTCTACAAACAGATTTTTTGTAGTTTTTAATGATTTAATCACTCCTAAATGAACTATGCTGCTCCTAAAGATGACTGTGCTTTTCCTAGATTTAATGCTACGCCTAGAAGTAATTGAACTACTCCTAATGTTGATTATGCTGCTCCTAGAGATATTATGCTACTCCTACAATTAAGGAAAACTAGAAAAGAAATCAAACAAAAGATTAACTACTTACTTCCATTGAAACAACAACTGGTTTGATTACAGCTCTAATGAAAGTTCCTAAGAGTACAAACTAGAACTAAATGACAGTAGCTAAAGTAACTAGGGCAGTAATAGTAGTAGAACAGTCTGATCTGAGTCGGGGGAGGGTTTTCTTCTTTAGTCTTGAAGGTTTTTATACTTATGATCGCCGCCACCACGTGACTAGACGCCATCCATCATTCACGACCACCAACCCATGACCTTTCGTAGTCTTCATCGTGGGTTGGATCTCGTCGATATCTTGACACATAGCCGGTCCAATATAAATGCTCAGCTGATCTTTGGCCCCACTTCCTACGCTTCCGCTTTTGGAGAGTGGTTATGTAGATCGTGGGGATGTATCCCAGGTGTCATTGTGATAATGCCTCAAGATCGAGGCTGAATGCCTCCGGATTAGGGTCTCTTAGGGCGTCTCAACTTCGAGGTTGCACAACTCCCGTACTTAATATTTAATATAATGCCTTGACCTCGAGGTGGTTTCGAGGTCCATGCCTTTGTAAGCGCCTCAACGTCGAGGTTGTTGGGCCCCGGGGATAGTGACTTCCTGAGTTGCCTCGACCTCGAGGTTGTTTGGCTCTGAGCTTAATCGCTTAATGATTTTATGAAGTGCATTGATCTTGAGGTTGTTTAGCCCCGGGATTGGTAACATCGGGTTTTAATAGTCCTTCCTTTTGTACCAAGGAACCGCTCGACACTTCGAGTATCACACTGTTCGATCGCATCGTAATAAATGCGAAGTCGGCGTGATGATGGGGTTTGAACTTGGACATCGGGTAGCATTTAATGTGCACATCATCTCATTGGGTGACGCTTCTTTTGTCGCGTGGTCTTGAAAGCGATGGTTCCACTAGCCTTATTGTTGATTCGTCCACCCGTCGCGTCCGTATGGTGCCGCATGTACTATGATTGTAGCTCATTAGATGGGGTGTTACGTGTTTGAATCAACGATGGATGCATGTCAGCCGGTGCTTTAGTATTTTTTCTTAGGGTTAATTGGTGTTTAGGGCATTCAGATGGAAATATTTAGTCCTAGGTCCTCGTATCTTTTTTCTTAAGGCATTTAGTGCATAATACTTTTTTTATTACTAAAATGCCCTTTCAATATTCCTAACATATCCCAGTCACTATTCATATTCCTGTGACTGTTCATATTCCCGGTGGAAAGTAAGTTACTTTCCATGATTACGGATAGTAAGTTACTTTCCTCGATTATGGAAATTAACTTATGTTATTGGTGATGAAATCGTTAAAAATAACTTGAGTTACTTTCCAAATTAAATCAATGGAAAGTAACTAGTGGAAAGTAACTTGAGTCTCAATGATGAAATATACATGTTACTTTCCACTTTTTGGGTATTGTATGTTACTTTTCACTTTTTTGCAAATGTACAAGTTAGTTTCCATTTTTTAACAAATGTACAAGTTACTTTTCATTTTTTTGTAATTATACAAGTTACTTTTGATGTGTACAAGTTATATTTGTACAATGTAACTTGTACAAGTTACTTTTCAATTTTTTGCAATTATAAATTTGTGGAAAGTAACTTGAGTCAAAAATTAGTCAAACAAATTAAAAAAATATTTATGAAAAATTTTATTGTCAATTGCAAAAATTAATAAATGGGAGACATAATTTACTTGTCAAAATTCAAAAAAGAAAAGAAAAAGAAAGCATTCGACGTAGGACAAGTTACATTGTACTTTTCAAAAATAAAAAAAAATAAAAAAAAGGAAAAAGGTCGTCACGACCATTGGCTGCGTCGTCGCCGTCGTTGCGACGGGATCCGGAGGGTGAGGAGTTGGTGGACGCCGGCGTCTTTGGAGCAGACGTGGGACTTGGTGAGCTGCCAGAGCCAAGTGGTGGTGGCGTCCACGGGCGGGGTGAGGACACGCTTGGCTCGGGAGGGATCGGGAGTGGTCGGCGGGAGGCTGAGCTCCATGGCGACCGCTTTTAGAGTGTCGAGCTTGGTCAAGAAGAAGATGGGCGGCGGCGACGGGATCTGGATCGGATCTGGACGGCGATGGCGACGGGGAAGGAGATGGCGACGGGATTTGGATCGGAGTCAGGGACGGCGATGAGCTGGAGGTTTGGATTGGCGACGAGCTAGATCGACGGCGAGCCGGATCGACGGGCTCGGGATCGGTGACGGTGGATCAGGACGTGATTTGGATCGGAGCTGGACGGCGATGGCGACGGGATCGGATCTAGACGGGATCTGGATCGGAGTCGGGGACGGCGACGAGCTAGATCGATGGCGAGCTGGAATGACGGGCTCGGGATCGGCGATGGCGGATCTGGACCTGTTGAGGCATTTTTGTCCCATCAACCCCTATTGTCATATCAAAAAACAATTAGGATATGTTGCCAAACACTATTTTTTTTAACCCCTTCTCCCTTTTTTAGTAACTATATATATATATATATATTCGTTGATTTGCAACGAGACGTGGTTAACCTAAATTAGACTCAAAACTTTTAAACCACTTGGCTTAAAATCAAAACTAAAATTGAAAATAAAATTAAAGAAATAACATGTTCGCCTAAATTTTAGGGGAATTGTACGCCGACTTCGGTGACATCGACGGACTCCATTGATGCCACTGGAGGGAGGGAGGGGGAGAGAGAGAGCGCTTGGAAGGGAGAATGAAATTAAAAAGACCCCACAGATTATCAGAAATACGCGGAAGCAGATATATGAAATAAATCAAGCACACACACACAAGAAGGAAGGCACGCGATTTTTAACGTGGAAAAACCCTCACGGGAAAAAACCACGAGTCCACTGCAGGACCAGGCGAAACCAATCCACTAAAAATCAAGAGTACCGTTTACACAAGTTAAGACGAACTCACTGTACCGATTCCTCGGATACACGCTGTCGTCCTCGCACTTGCTCGATTTCTCGAAGCACGGTCCGCAACTCTTATTTTCTTGATTCTTCGCCTCCACTCAAATCTGGCTCAAAACCGGCCCCTCTCTCTCTCTCTCTCTCTCTTCTCTTCTTCTCTCTCTTTTCTTCTTTATTTCTTCTTTCCTCCGCGGCTCTCTTTCCTCCGCAGCCACTTCACCTCTCTCTTCACTCTCTACTTCTCTTTTATCCGCTGCTCTCTCTCTCTCTCTCTCTCTCTCTCTCTCTCTCTCTCAATTCTTTTCACCCTCAACTGCCGGTCAATAATTTCCTTCTTCTCTCACCCGGTCAACTCTCTTCTTCCCTCCCTCACTTATCTCTTCTCCTTCTTTCTCACAGCCGGTCAATACATCACAGATTTCTCTCGTTTCTCCCTCACGGTCAACCGGTCAACACACTCACTTATATTTTTTCTCGCTCTTTCGCCCTCTCTCTTCTCTGGCCCTTGCTTCCTTCTCTTTCTTTTTCACCGCCCAGCCCGCTCTTCTATCCTCTGTCCTTCATCGCCGCACCGGGAGAGCCCATCATCTCTTTGGCCGCCCAACCCCCTTCTCTGTGTGTCTTTGGCCGCCAAGAGCAATTCTGCCATCCTCTTCCATATGAGCAGCTAGGGCATCCTCCTTTAGCCGTCCGATCATCTTTCTCTCAAGTTCCAATCCAACGACAGTGATTAACTTGACCCGATTAGCATGTAATTGATCCAAATTTGCCTCAATTAGTTTTGTATGAACCATAATACAAATCTAATTAATTTCAAGATTAAATCAACAAAATTGCCAATAAATATGGAATCTAGACATAATTCCTTACAATCTCCCCCTTTGACAATTTTGTGACAAAACCATAAAGCTAGATACAAAACACCATAATATGGTTCAATACAAGAACTAATATGAACATGTCACCTGCACATGCAGCACACAAGAATACCCGTGAAATGCATTGTGAAGATAAAATCAATTAAGCATAATATATATATCAGATCCCCCTCAAGTCAGCAACATTAAACATAATATATATATTCAGCTCCCCCTCAAATCAGCAACATATTCCACGATATACTACTCCCCTTTTTGTCACAGATTGACCAAAGGAGCACAACAAATAATAAAATGAAGGGAAATTGGGAATAAAATCTAGCACAGAAGACATAAATTCAGCAGATCAGACCAAACCATGAGTGTTGCTCAGTAGATATAGAAAAACAGAATTCTCTCAAGCACAAGCTTTGTATGCAGGAAAAATAAACATTGCCTCAACCAAATACTGAATCACTTTTCAATCATCACATAGACATAGTATGCATAAGAATAAATCGTCATAGGACAAAATACTCAGAAAATTTATACATATAGTGGACAGCCAGACATGAGTGAGTGTGTGTGACTTTCAAATATACAATGCACTGTCCACAACTACTTGAAAAATAAAAACTCGGGTTATCGACCAGGGGATTGTATGTAGATTATGGAGACCTTGACTAATAAGGACTCTAAACTCAAGCCAAAACCCTTCATGATCAGTGTAAAAGGCCCCAATAGCATTGTGACGGCTTCACTCATGGAGAGGCAGCCTTCTCCTTTTTTTTTTTTTTTTTGAATAACAAGTGAAGTGATCATTGCACATTCACACAATGGGAAGCTTCGCTCTCATTTCCCGGCAGCCTTTTTCACATACATATAGGGTTAGCCTTAGCACATAGCATTAGGGGCTTGTTTTAAGATTATCACCCCTAAGAGTTTCAGTCTCCATAAAATGTGAACATAATAAAGCGGACGATTTAAAATGATACAAGGAGGGTAACCCGATTTTCTATCCTCAAGGTTGTGAGCAAAGCACCACATACAAAAGTTGTGCACTGGATAAAATATCATGAACTGAATATCCAGAAAATAAGTATCAAAATTTGAGTACCGCCACAAGACCATCAATTCTACGCACATCTATCCTAAAGATGACAAAAAGTTTCCAGATATAAGGTATGTTTATCATTTATGCAATCACGGACCCAAAATATATTTTAATTATTTTTTATATATATACTCGTAAAGCAAACTACACACGAAACACAAAAAAAAATGAAAAATAGCATAGACTGGGCAAATATAAACATTAATACAGCCTAGTCTATGGCCAGATGAGGACATCAATCAATGAGAGACACCCCCTGAGCGGTCCTACAGACATCAGGGGTATGTATGACAGAATTAGATATTAAGCCTCTCAAGTCACTCTTCCTAACCCAAATTGACATCGTTTTCGTAGGTTTCACATAACTAATATAGTTACGCATAACATGCATGCAGAAAGAATTTGAATTAGAAGTAGTAGGAAACATGTTATGAAAGTACTGAGTTCGCCTCACAGGCATATGCTTGGTGAAATTCATAGAATTAGTAAACCCAGTAAGCTTATAGCACAGAGGCCTAATGTGTCCTACTTTACCACAAAAATGACAAGTAGGGAATTTTCTTTTAGGCGTAGCATGAGAAGAAACCCTCGTAGTAGGTAAAGTATTTTCAGCTCTAATAAACTTAACTGTGGGGGAGTTTAGTTTACCTTTGCCTCTAGAACTAGAGGACTCACCAACATAGCCCAATCCAAATTTTGCAGGGCTGGTCCTTTGAGCTCCCAATATTTCATCCAATTTTTGTGTACCTGCATTTATCTTCTCGACCAATTGATTAGAAGCATTGAGTTTTTCTTCAGAAGATTTAACTTTATCAACTAGTTCAGTTATTGACACTTCAGAATCATGCAAGTCTTTTCGGCATTTTTCAAGTTCAACTTGAAGAGAGTCATTTTTAGATTTTGCTTTAGTCAACTCAAGTTCAATAACAACTCGTTCTTTGTCAGAAACTTTAAGCATCCTTTTCAATTCAGATCTAGATTTCTTCAACTCATCATACTTGTCAGCCAAGTCATTGTAAGCATTATTAACTTTTCTATATAGTGCACGAATAGTCTCAACATCTTTATCAGCTAAATCATCATCAGACTCAGAATCAATGTCATCAATAGAACAATAAGCATTATTAATAATAGCAGGAAAATCATTAAAATTATTCGAATCATTATACTCATATTCATCCTCATTAGAGTCAGAAGAATCAGTGTCATCCCAAGTCACTTTCAAAACTTTACCTCTTTTGTCATTGTTTCTAGTATCATTTTTACTAGGGCAGTCCTTAGCAATGTGCCCCATTCCATAACACTCATAGCACCTCACTGTCTTAGCACGAGATTTCCTTTCAAACTTTCCATCAGTTTTTCTATCATTAGAGCTTTTAGAAAATTCTCTACTGTTCTTGCCTTGATCTAGCACTAAGGTTTTTAGATTTTTCTTTCTCATAATCTCCTTAAGGCGTTCGGTTAACAAAGCCATTTCCTCAGAATCACTAGAGTCACTGTCAGCATCTTTATTAATCTTTAAAGCGAGATTTTTCTGTTTCATTGGACGCTCAAAAGTAGTTTCATAAGTCTGTAATGCACCAACTAGATCATCAACATCAGTATTATCAATATCCCTACTTTCCTCAATTGCAGTAACCTTAGGTCTAAATCTTTCAGGTAGAGATCTCAAAATCTTCCTAACAATTTTGAATTTTGACATAGGTTCACCAAGATTATGACAAAAGTTAACAATATCACTCAACTTAGCATAAAATTGATCAAAAGATTCATGCTCATCCATACGCAGAAGTTCAAAAGAAGTCATAAGACGTTGAAGCTTAGCAATTTTAACCGAAGAGGTACCCTCATGAGTAACTTCAAGTATGCGCCATGCATCCCTAGCAACAGTACAGGTGGAAACTCTCCTAAACTCGTCAACAATCAGAGCACTATGAATAGCATTCATTGCTTTATTATTCCATCCACTCTCTTCTAATTCTTTCTTATCCCAGGAGGTAAAAGGTTTAGGTCCAGTCACATTATCTATAGTAATAGTAGGGTGAGTCCAACCTGACATAACAGACATCCAAACTTTATCATCAAGCGATTTTAGAAAGATGGTCATACGGGCTTTCCAATAGGCATAATTAGAACCATCAAATAAAGGTGGTCTACCAAAAGAACCTCATTCTCGGGGTAAATCCATGGGTACTAAATATCGCTAGGATCACTTTCTGTCTTCTAGCCTTAAAGTCTAGCAATTATAGAAAGTACTGCTTTGATACCAATTGAAATTAAAAAGACCCCACAGATTACCAGAAATACGCGGAAGCAGATATATGAAATAAATCAAGCACACACACAAGAAGGAAGGCACGCGATTTTTAACGTGGAAAAATCCTCACGGAAAAAAATCACGGGTCCACTGCAGGACCAGGCGAAACCAATCCACTAAAAATCAAGAGTACCGTTTACACAAGTTAAGACGAAGTCACTGTACCGACTCCTCGCATACACGCTGTCGTCCTCGCACTTGCTCGACTCCTCGAAGCACGGTCCGCAACTCTTGTTTTCTTGATTCTTCGCCTCCATTCAAATCTGGCTCACAACCAGCCTCTCTCTCTCTCTCTTCTCTTCTTCTTCTCTCTTTTCTTCTTTATTTCTTCTTTCCTCCGCGGCTCTCTTTCGTCCGCAGCCACTTCACCTCTCTCTTCACTCTCTACTTCTCTTTTATCCGCTGCTCTCTCTCTCTCTCTCTCTCTCTCAATTCTTTTCACCCTCAACTGCCGGTCAATAATTTCCTTCTTCTCTCATCCGGTCAACTCTCTTCTTCCCTCCCTCACTTTCTTTATCTCTTCTCCTTCTTTCTCACAGCCGGTCAATACATCACAGATTTCTCTCGTTTCTCCCTCACGGTCAACCGGTCAACACACTCACTTATATTTTTTCTCGCTCTTTCGCCCTCTCTCTTCTCTGGCCCTTGTTTCCTTCTCTCTTTCTTTTTCACCGGCCAGCCCGCTCTTCTATCCTCTGTTCTTCATCGCCGCACCGGGAGAGCCCATCATCTCTTTGGCCGCCCAACCCCCTTCTCTGTGTGTCTTTGGCCGCCAAGAGCAATTCTGCCATCCTCTCCATATGAGCAGCTAGGGCATCCTCCTTTAGCCGTCCGATCATCTTTCTCTCAAGTTTCAATTCAACGACATGATTAACTTGACCCAATTAGCATGTAATTGATCCAAATTTGCCTCAATTAATTTTGTATGAATCATAATACAAATTTAATTAATTTTAAAATTAAATCAACAAAATTATCAAAAAATATGGAATCTATACATAATTTCTTACGTAGAAGAAGGGCCGGGCGAAATGGCCACGGCTCACCGCCCCTTCTCATCCTCATTAATGTCGCTGGTCCTCCTCCTCCTCCTCATCATCTCTTCCCCCGCCCCCACCGAGGAAGAAGAAGAGATTTGATCAAGCTCTAGTCATGTATATGCTATGCTGTCCATAGCAAGAGTTATTAAAAGAAGACGAAGACATCAATCAAAGTTTCCTTGGATAAAAAGTTCGGTTCTCTATTTATTGATGCGGCAAAGAGAAATTCTAACTTGACAAACTTTGTGAACTTTTGTTGATGCGGCAATCGGAGAGGAAGACGAGGATGGAGAGGGGCCCGGCCCGGCCGGGGGAGCAGGACTCCGGCGGCCTTATTAATGTCATCATTGATCCTGATCTGATGTTCTTAATTCCAGGTTCGATTCTTGCTCGTCATTTTGTTTTGGATTCTACTCCTGCTCATGGGAAGTAGTCGTACGTCGCCGTCGCCGGAGTCGGCGTACGATTCCCCTAAAAATTAGGCAAACATTTAATTTTTTTCTAATTTTATTTTCAAGTGGTTTATTAGTTTTGGGTTTAATTTAAGTTAATCATATCTTGAGACAAATCAACGCTTTAGAAATGCTTTAGTCCAAATCTATAACTCTCTCGATATATATATTCTTTTAAAAAGCCTTCTAATTAATATAGAAATGCTTACTACTTATGTATAATATATATTTTCCATATGAGTTGCAGATGGGAATGGCAAGTGCTCTTGATACACTATTTGGACAAGCCTTTGGAGCTGGCCAAATTGAGAAGCTGGGCATCTACATGAGATATTCTCTCATAGTTCATACAATCCTTGCATTTCTAATGTCCCCATTATATGTTTTTGCAACCCCTATCTTGAAATTTCTCGGACAAGACGATAAAATTGCCGCGCTTGCAGGCGTATTTGCCATTCGAATTTTACCCACACTATTTACAATGGTGATAAATTTGACCACTCAAAAGTTTTTACAAGCCCAGAGTAAGGTTGCAGTGCTTGCTTGGATTGGATTTGGAGGTTTGGTTATTCAAATTGGAACTCTGTGGCTTTTCACTCATGTGTTCAGCTGGGGTTTGAAGGGTGCAGCCCTTGCAGTTGACGTTACAGCAGGGGTTAGATGTTTGGCTCAACTTGCATATGTACTTCTTTGTTCTGACCATGCAATAATATTGCTCAAGCTTTCATTGCCGACTTTTGAGGAGACGAGGGCTTACATGAAGTTGGCCCTTGCTTCTACAATTATGTATTGCTTGGAAGGTTGGAACCAAATTGCGCTGTTGATAGTTACTGGTCTTCTTCCCAATCCTGAGATTACCGTTGCCTCCTTTTCCATCTGGTATGATTTTGCTTGCAATTTGCTTTGCCTTCCAGTATCTTTTAGAACATGGAAAAACGCAGCTTTTCTGAGTCAATGTCATATTAATCCTTCAAATCTTTGTTAATTACATATTACTAGTCCCTAGAATCTGATAACATCAAAAAATAAGTTCCAGAAATCTATCAAAGGACTTCAAAATTGGCCATACAGTTAAATTTTAAGGAATATATATATATATATATATATGTAGAATATTTCAAAATTCGCAGTTAGAAGCGAACGACGTCACGTGATGTTACTTAATTGCCCTTGGAGCCAAAATCTAAAGCTTTGTTTAGACTGTTATGTAGGAGCATTTTCGTCTTTTAACCTGGTGTGGTTGGATTTTAACTCTGGTTGAGTCATTCCTTAACCAGGTGGTGTTAAATGGAAGTTGGTTTTGAAGTGCATTGCTAGATTTCATGGATAAGATTTGGGGGACTAATATGACATTAACCCTTTTTTCACTACACAACTCCACACTTTGTATATGAACCATGGCTTTGTATATGTTCATGATACTTATGGACGATTGATTGATGAAAATTCTTGTGGTATTTCCAGCTACAATATAAAGACAATGGTGGGGATGCTGTTGGGTGGTCTGGGTGCTGCTATATGGTATGTACTTCTATCAATGCAAGTAATTGAAAACTAGCAAACATTATTTGCAGTCTTCTACTCTTTCTATATTTGGAATATCTGTTAATTGTGACTCCAACTGTAGAAATTTTTGTTGTTTACTTGTTAGTGTGAGGGTATCGAACGAGCTTGGATCGTGTCGCCCCAGGGCTGCAAAATACTCCATCGCCATAGTGGGGATTTTATCAGTTCTTCTGGGACTTACATGCGTGAGCATAATTATAGCAGCACGAGACTATTTGCCAGTGTTTTTTACTAGTGATAAGGAGCTACAAGGAGCAGTTCTCAAACTACTTCCCCTTCTAAGCATCACTGTGTTGCTTGGGAGCATCCAACCTATCATAACAGGTACAAATGGTTCATTCTAAAACTACTGGATTTGAAAGTGAACAATCTTAAAGAAAAATTCTATTTTGTTCAGCTTGATTACACTAATAACTTGGCTATGATCATTGTGATGTAGGAGCTTTTGTTGGAGGTGGATGGCAATATGTAGTGGCTCACATAGATTCTGGTTGCTATCTTCTTGGGTTTTTTCTGCAATTTATTTTAGGATTCAAACTGCACTTGGGACTTCAGGTATCTTATTCTTCTATGAAGATTTACATTCTTTACATAAGATTCAGCTATCATAGGAAGACAAGTATTAGTGATAACTATTTAGACCAAGCGGCTTTTAGTTTATAGTGATACATTCTTTACATAAGATTCCCTGTAATCTTGTGTATGATTGCTGTGATAATTGCTAGGTGCTTTCGCTGAGATAGCAGAAGCCATAGAATCTATTTCAGGCTAAACATAGTACGAAAAAAGACATTAGATGGTCAGGTCTCCTTAATTAGTTGCATCTTTCACCAATAGTACTCTTTCTAATTGTTAGCTCTCCTTTGGATGTCTTTTGTTCCTTGTTTACTTATAGATTGTGCTTATTGGAGTAGGGAACTTGGGGTGGCATGCTATGTGGAGTTTTCCTACAAAATCTAATTTTGTGGGGAATAATTTGGAAATTCAATTGGAAGAAAGAGGTAAGTTGCATCCTTTGCGCTCCTATTCTTCCTTTTATTTTTTATACAATTACTAATACGTAATGCACTTTTGAAATGACTATATTGAATGTGAATGTGGATTAAACTTCGCACACTTACAAAGACTTTGATTATTGCAGGCTATTAAAGCTTCTGAGAGACTGCAACTAAGGAGCTCACAAGATGAGATAACAGTCACAAGCCTTCAGACGTAACTAATAAAAATGAGTTATTTAGATATACTCCCTAAAAAATTCTGATTTTACATGTATCCCCGTGAAAAAAATCAAATTTACGCTAGCAATCCTGAAAACCTTGATTATTGTTATATAGTCCTTTTAGTTACTTAAGAGTAGAATATTCGGGTGTATTGTAAGAATCTAGAGTGGAGGATCAAGATTTTCAGGTTTTTAGTGTAAATTTGATTTTTTTAAGGAAATATATGTAAAATCAAATCTTTTCAGCGTAGTATATGTAAATAACCTATAAAAACACAGAAAGTTTACATAAGCTATTTTGCCTGCATTAATTTTGGAACATATAGACAATTGTTTTCCAACAATACTATTGTTTATGAGCACATCAAAAACAACAAAGACATCATCTTTAGTTTACCAACACAGTGGTGGTGTAGTGGTTAAGATTTGCAACCTCAGGTCTTGGATTCGAATCCTATGTGAGTAATATGTGATTATATAGGGTATTTATCCCCCCTAAACTATGAGAAAAATGCTTAATTAAACAAAAACATGTCTTATTTTGAATTTTAGTAGCAAAGTTTATTATTTTAAGACTCGATTAATGTCAAGAATCATTTTCTCTAAAACGAAGAATCGAACCACATGTGTGTCTCTCAACCA
This sequence comes from Narthecium ossifragum, assembly GCA_963920575.1. NCBI lineage: Eukaryota > Viridiplantae > Streptophyta > Magnoliopsida > Dioscoreales > Nartheciaceae > Narthecium > Narthecium ossifragum. The sequence goes on from OY986975.1 coordinate 3,962,206, forward strand.
TAGAAATTTTTTGGGTAATTAAATTTGTAAAAGGATGAAACAATCTATGACTTATAAGAACTTAAAAACCCTTTTGCAATTGCCATGCATCCAGTTAGCCAAAAAATAAAACCACGTCCTAAAAGTCATTAGACGATTAATAAGGTCAATGGCAATTTCATAAATATTGTCACAGAATCGTCCTTATCTTTAGTTTTAACACAACTGAAGTATTTTGACCATAATTTTATATCAAATATCTAAATTGGCCGATTCTTGAACCATTGGAAAAATGATGAAAAGATCTACAACTTTTCTGTTGACGAGATTTTCAGTTCCTGACGTTTAGTGTGTCAAATTGGCAGTCAAAGTGTCCAGTGGAAAAATAGTAAATAATGACCAAATTTCTAATCCGATTTCCAAATTGGCCACGTTCTCATCGGCCATTTCCAATCGGCCATATTTGATCAATTATTTTAATAGCAGTCATAAACATGGTTGATTATTTCACTCATAACTTTTTCATACAATATCAAAATGAGTTGGTTTTTAGACCGTTGGAAAGGGAATTTGAATACCTACAACTTTCATGTTCAGAGGGTTTCCAAATTCAAAGGTTATCATCGGCTAAATTGCTGTGGAAGACAAGACGCTCTTTCTGATGGCAGTTTTATAAATAACTAAAGATGTCGACCAGTTATGCGGTTTTGACGGTTTCAGATTCAATTATACCTTTTTAGAGCAATTTTGGCGGTTTCAAGATAGTTCAGACGGTTTCAAAGTAGTTATACCAGGAGCACTATAAAAGGCAGGAAGATGAAGAAGAAGACTCTCTCTCGAAATCAAGAGCAAAACCAACTTTTATCTTTATTTACAATGTAGTTTTTTTTCTTTATTTCCAATTCAGCTTTATTTATCTTCATGTATCTTTAAATTTCAGTAATGAAGCCTTTTCTTTTTTTAAATTTCCTGCAATGATGTTTTCATTCATAGGAGTAGTTCTATCACTCATTGGACTAGTTCTACCATAGTTCATCACCCATATTTCTCATTGTCCATTTATCATCTTTCATTTATCATCATCCACATTTCTCATCTTTCACTTCTCATCGTCCATCTTTCATCGTTTATTTATCATCATCCATTTATCATTGTCTATTGTTCATTTTCCACGACTTCTGATAATCCATTTTCCACTACTTCTGATCGTCCATCGTCCATTTTCCATGACTTCTTATCATCCATTTTTCACTGTTTTTCATCATCTATCGTTCATTTTTTTGCGGCTTCAACACATATGTTCGAACTGAGTTCGAAGGAATGAGCCTTTACATTTCGACTATTTTGACAATTTCGACTTTGCCGGTCAACGGTAAGAACGGCAACACATCCATTAAAAACACATGGTGTAGGACTGTAGAAGCATGCATCAAATCTATCACTTCTAAGAAATCAAAATGCCTGTGGTATTGCCATTTAATGTGACATAATAGTTTTTCAATCATTATCATGGCTACATTAAATACTTTGAGTGTTCTTCCATCTTAGGGTAGCAATAGTTCATATTGAATAAAGCTCAATCTAGCCAAATATTTGAAATATCTGTTCTCAGATCATGCTTGTGAATTTGCCATCTGATCTTCTTCACTCCATAATTGCAATCTCCTTGAAGCTTTTGTTGCCTGCAGTATATCAAATGTTTCTTCAAGTACCCAAAGCTTAGTTTACATTCACTTTTAATGGCCCAGATGAATTGAACATTTTGGGAAGCTTGATTGTCAATTTGAAGTGATCATCAATAAGCTAATGAAAGACAGACAGTATACTTAAATCACTACAAGAAAATACCCCGCTTTGCAGTAGTTCCAATCCGTTGCCAAAAACTGCAAGACTGCGGTGAAATGAATTTGCAACGGTTTTGATAATTGCCGTGTTATCCGCTGATGTAAATGGTAGTTCGCAGCAGTTTTACGAGCCAAGCGTGACGGTTAGTACTTTGTTGTTTAATACACCTTTCACAGCGATTTGATCATATAAGGCTACTAGGTGGGCCCCGTGCCACCTGGCATAGGTAATCACCCACCCCTACTACCCTAACCACCCACATCCACTGCCCCTCTCTATGGCCCAGTTGCCACGTGTCCTCCTTTCTTCTCCTCTTTCTATGACTCAGCTGCCACGTATGATAAAATACATGAGTCGGATTATGACTGATAAAACATGATCTTATATAATAGATGATTCGTTAGTGTTGCCAAAAGAGGGTTTGGCAATGCTCCGCAACTGTTGTATATTCATGTTTTTGCAATAACTTTCTTAATTCGACAGCAGTTTTTGACAAAATCACCACCATCACGACTTTAAAACACGTTGTGTTATAAAAAAGCAATCAATATACATATAAGCGTCCCCGATCCTACACGCATGCGTTGCGACCATCTTACTCAGTTAGATATCTTACTCAGTCAAATACCCCCAAGACGAATGCCAAGGTCTAGGATGCTGAATCCTCACAACAAAGATACTAGACAATTGCAGGGCTTGCTAAGCATTGCAAATGAGGATATATCGCAATAGTTTGATAACCGCTGCTAAAACACCTTCTTGCAGCTATAGAACTTGCACTGCTACTTGTAGCGGTTCAGAAAGTGCTACAAAAGTAATTTGCAACACTCTAAATCATTTCTTGGCAGCCGTCTAGAATCCGTTGCAAAAAATCCGTTAGGCACTCTCAACTCAATTGCAATAATTCTTTGAGGATTTCTCCTATATAGTTACAAAATAAATCATTTCATGACAATTATACTATTCTCAACATTCATATGATATTACTCGATCAAGCTTTAGCTCATATAAAAATATCTTAATCTCATAAATATCTTATTCTCATATATAGTCAAACAAAAGTTTAGAATAATTTAGACATATAATAAATGACACTTGGTACTATTTAGTTCTTACCCTCTACCATTTTCGACCCCCGGCACCACCACAACCACCATCTTCACCCTCATTGTCTCTTACCTTCCCTTGTTCGCCGCCCACCACCCTAGCCATCCCATGACCAACCCTATGGGGCATCCCACCTCAAGCCGCTGCCCCTCTCTTCCCTCCAAGCCAAACCTCAAGCCTTAACCCTAGACCAACCCCCCGAACCCCAATCCGTCCAAACTGTAACCCTAGCCAGGAAATGGCCAACCCTAACCCTAGGGCCATCCTACAAAACCCTAGCTAACTTAGCTAGGAATTCTTTCCAAGAATCCTTAGTTAGAGTTCCACTAAGGAGGGCCATCCTTCTTAGTTAGAGTCCGACGAAGCCGCCGCCGTCCGCCCATTTTTCTGACGCCGCCTTCTTCCCCGCAGCCGCACCTTCACCTCGGGACCCCCGACGCCGCCCTCGGGATGCCCCGATCCTCTTTTAGCCGATCGGGTAAGCTTGGTAGTGGGTCTTAAAAGGCCGGTTAGACCAAGCTCAATTAGTAAACAGGTCTAGCCAGAGTTATTGGACCCAGCCCAAGACCAAATCAGATTGAGCTATGTTAGGCCACTTACGTCAATCAGACTGAGGCAGGTTAGTCACTCCCATAGATCTAGCTTGTGAATTATGAATTTAGCATCAATTCTCTATTGTGTTGGGCATAATTCCACAAATTTTCCTCTTCTGCTTGCCATATATGCCTAATCCACTTATGATTGCTTCAAATTGCCATATATGCCTAATACTCCATAATAACTGAACTTTGATATTAATTGTGAAGTTTACCAGCAATTCTTAAAATCCAATTCTACGAGCTTGGAATCTATGTGAATTAATCCCAACATTGAAATTTTTACTGAAATTGGCCTAAAATTTATATTGAAATTTACTTGGAATCACTCTTGTCGATCTCTTGCATCATGTCTTAGGTCAATATGCAAGCAATTGCATATTAGATGTAGTCACCCCACATTTGCATGCAACTTCGCAGTGGTCATTTCACATCTGATTCACAACTTCATGTGACCATGGACCCTACAATGGAATCTTTAGTGAAAAGCTTTCAAGATTTAACTGCAAAACTACCCTCCGAGATGTTACTACCCTTAAACACGCCTACACTGTAGCCCCAACCTATGAGCGAATCTCTAGGTCTGCGTACACAAGACACTCGGAAGCTAACAACTTTCAACCTACACGACTCAGACATGTTGTTGGTTCTCCTACTCCTAAACCTGCATCGTTTACGGCCACCTCTAGTCAAGACAATAGAGGCAAAGGAGTCCTAGGAGCCCCTCCTAGACAGCCCTCTAAGCTTCAATGCTACAAATGCCAAGCTTTTGGTCATATGGCTGCCAACTGTGCAAACAAATCACTCCTCATTGACGAGCCAGGCTTAGAAGCTGACTTACAAGATCTTGAGGAGCAAGTCTATTTACTAGACCTAGACACCCTCCAAATTGTTGACGAGGACTGCGAGGATGATTCTGCACCTCTTAGCTACATCCGCTCCTCTCCTTTTCCAGTTGACTCAAGTGAAGTTGAACCACATGACCCTACCGTGAATGTGGTTCGGTGTTCCCTTTCCCATTCGAAAGAAAGTGACGACCAACGCCGAAATGCTATCTTTCACACCTACATCAAGTATGGAGAGAAGGATTGCAAGGTCATCATCGATAGTGGGAGCTGTATTAATGCGATCTCTTCCACCACTGTCTCCCATTTGGGTTTAACTCCAGTTCCCCATCCGCACCCTTATAAGGTTTCTTGGGTCGATACGTCCTCCATTCCCATCAAAGAAATGTGCATTGTCCCAATAAAGATCCTATTTTATACAAATAGCATCTGGTGTGATGTAATCCCAATGGATGTCGAGCATCTTATCTTTGGACGACCTTGATTATTCGAACTTGATATTACCATCTATGGTCGATCTAGCTCTTGTTCCTTCACATTGGAGAGAAAGAAGATCAAACTCAATCCCTTGAAACCCTCTACAACTGTCAAGAACACAACGAAGGTTGTGCCCACAGGTAAGAGTCCTCCCATGAGCAAGGGCCTCCACATTATTAGTCCAACAAAATTTGAGAAGGAGGTACGGAACGAATCTATTATATTTGCCTTAGTTGCCAACAAGGCCCCGCCAGACAACCAAGGCGAGCTACCACCAAAGGTCCACTCAATCCTTACAGAGTTTCAGGATGTTTTTCATGATGACCTTTCCTGACCACCCACCATCGATGCGAGACATCCAACATGCTATAAACTTAGTCCCAAGAGCCACCATTCCAAATCTCCCACATTACCCCATGAATCTTTTTGAGCATGCTGAATTACAACGGTAGGTAAATGAGCTCTTAGGCAATGGGTTTGCTCGTGAGAGCTTGAGCCCATGTGCGGTACCTGCCCTTCTTACACCAAAGAAGGATGGATCGTGGTGAATGTGCGTGGATAGTCGCGCTATAAATAAAATCAAGGTCAAGTATCGCTTCCCCATACCAAGGTTAGATGACATGTTGGATATGATGGCAGGCACTATCATCTTTTCGAAAATTGAGTTAAAGAGCAGCCAACACCAAATTCGGGTTCACCCAAGAGATGAATAGAAAACCGCCTTCAAGACCAAGGATGGTTTGTACGAATGGCTTGTGATGCCTTTTGGGCTATCAAATGCTCTGAGTACTTTCACGCGAGTCATGACTCAAGTACTCCGACCTTTCATGGGCAAATTCTTGGTTGTGTACTTTGATGATATTCTCATCTATAGTCAATCCAAGGAGCAACATCTGACCCATCTTAGGCAAGTCTGTGCCGTTTGGAGGATGGAAAACTTGTATGCCAATCTCAAGAACTATTCATTCCTCACTGCTAGTGTAGATTTTTTGGGATACATTGTCTCCTCCGATGGATTAACAGTTGACCTCAACAAAATCAAAGCGATCACTGAATGGCCTGAGCCAAAAACTATCAGTGATGTGCGTAGCTTCCATGGATTTGCCACTTTCTATCGACGTTTTATCAAGGGGTTCGGTACCTTCATGGGCCCCTTGACGGACTGTCTCAAATTAAGCGAGTTTCACCGGACAAAATCTGCCGCCACGGCCTTTCTCGACATCAAGCAAAAAATGTCGCATGCTCCAGTGATGCGCCTCCCGGACTTTGCCAAAGCCTTTGAAGTAGAATGTGATGCCTCTGGCATCGGTATTGGTGGAGTACTAAGTCAGGAACGGCATGCAGTCGCATTTTTCAGCGACAAGCTCAATGATGCCAAACAAAAATATTCCACCTATGATAAGGAATTTTATGCAGTAGTTCAAGCCATGAGGCCGTGCATTTTCTCAACTCCCAGAAGATGTTGAACCCTCGGCGTGCTCGTTGGGCTGAATTCTTACAGGAGTACACCTTTGTTTTGAAACACCGTTCGGGCTTCGCGAATAAGGTTGCAGATGTACTGAGTCGGCGACTTACTGTACTTTCTGTAATGAGTACTAAAATCACTGGATTTGACCAACTCAAAGTAGATTATGATTCTTGTCCATATTTTCAAGCAACCTTTCAAGCCCTTACGAATGGACGAGGATCCTCGATTGATGATTTTTCCCTGCGGGATGGCTATCTATTCAAGGCTAGCAAACTTTGCATCCCCAAGTCTTCCGTGTGAGATTTCCTAATCTGGAAAGTACTTGCAGGCGGTCTTTCTGCTCATTTCGGCCTAGATAAGACTCTTGTAGAAGTTGAGCGCTAGTTCTATTGGCCATGACTAAAGTGCAATGTCTCAAAAATCACTGGCCAATCTCGTGCTTGTGAGGACCCGTTCCTCTAACCTAGCTCGACCGCATAGGTCAAGGGCCAGTTTCCTATTGGTTTGGTTCTGCGTCGGGTGCGATCGGACGATCGTATTGATGTTTTGGACCTTAGGGGCAATTTGATAAAATTACATCCTGGCGGTCAGTTTTACACCCGCGTTGTGCACACACTGCCTTGAATTGATGTATGTGATTGATTAGAGCCTTAGGGGTGCTTCTGATCAGGAGATCGGAGCTCGATCGGGAAAGATCGAATCAGACGGCTGAGATCATTTCAGATTTCTATAAATACCCCTCTTTTCCTTTTCTCTCTCTTTCTTTCCTTCTCTCTATCTCTCTCTCTCTCTCCTTCTCTCTACTTTGGCTGCCAACTAGACCTTGGGTTGCGGCTTTTCGGCGTGGATTCACGGCGATCGGAGCCGGGGGATTTGTATATCGCCTGCTTGTCTATACATGTAGGTGTTTCTACCCAATTCCTATGGATTGGTTTCCATAGAATTGATTTAATGTGATTTTGGCGTGTTTATAGTTTTTGGATTGTCGTATTATTTGATACAGTAGTGTAGTAGCATGCTTAGAGCACTCATGTCGTATCTTTTTTGTATTTTATTGGGTGAATCCCGTATTATTTTCGGTTTTGTCAGTTTTCGGCCATTTTGGCCTAGATCTGGACTTTACCCATATGAACCTGGATTTCTTAGTGTCATTAGGTTCATCACCATCAATTGCACATTCCACAAAAGTTTGGTTTGATTTGGATTGGTTTTGATAGATCGAATCCAAGTAATTTGGTTTTCAGCACTATTCACTGTACCAGCCAACATATGAAGGATCAATCTTCTGTGGAAAGAAGATCAATTTTTTATTTGTTAGTGTTCTATCTCGTCTGAAGAAGATCGATCTTCTTGTGCTAAGAAGATTGATGTCACGCCCCCACCCAGAAAACCCATCCGGACCGGGACGTGAGCCAACCCTAGAATCTAAAATCAAACGGCAAGAGTCTCCTCTATATTACCTCAATTTGAACCCTGTGCAATTTACAATAATTTAAAACAATTCTAACAACTCCGCCATCAGAATAATCCACAAATTTGTACATGTTCTGATTCAACATTAATTTATACAACAATTCCATCAACCCTCGATACAAAATTTAATACAGATAATCAAATCCTCAAAGAGGGAAATTATACATTTAATGTAACTGCAAATGTACAACTGCTAACCGAAAAATGGTGAAACTTAGGGTCCTCAAGCAATCTTCGAAACTCCAAGTCCGTGATCACCTTGAGAAAGTCGCTCCATCATCTAAAGGTCTGTAAGGACCTAATTGTAATTTCCGGACTTTTATGTAAGATTGGAGGACCTTTTATGTAATTTTGGGTCTTGCGGGGTGTTTTCTGCAAAAATACCCCCCTTCTAGAGAAATCTAGCCTCTTCTCCTTTCTCATCTTTGTCTGCCACCCCGAGAGAGATAGAGAGAGAGAGAGAGAGAGAGAGAGATCAGGAGAGATCGAGAGAGAGAGAGAGAGAGCGAGGGAGCGCTGGGGAAGAAAGGAGGGAATAAGCGGAGGAAGAGGCTCCGCCGGCGCCGGAGAAGAAAGAAGGAAGGGAGGAAGAAATCGGGAGGAGCGGTGGAGCTCGCCGGGGGTGAAGATCCAGTGGATCTCCGCCGGATTCCTTCCCAATCTCGACTAAGGTAAGCTTCTAGCCCTTTTCCCCTTCGTTTTCCCTTGTTTTCCGTCGGTTTTCCGTTGGGTTTTGGGGAGCTTCGTTGTCTTCCGGCGATGGGTCGCCGGAGAAGGTGCCGTGGACGGCGACGAGGACCTCCCTCGGCGACTGCAGCGCCGGAGAAGGACCCCCCGTGGTCCAGGGCATCTCTCCGAGCCCTGTTTGGGCATTTTCCCATGCCGGGGGAAGCTTTCTTCCCCTCCCGGAAATGGTTTCCGGCAAGGTTCCAGCCGGCCACTCCCTAGCCGAGGCTCCGCAACCATCTTGGGGATCCTGTGCTAGGGTCAGCACACGGGTTCTCTTCTCCTCTGGTGGTTTTCCCGGTGCTTAAGCACCCTGGTTTGGAGGTTCGACGGGGCTCCGGCGTGACCTCCGACGATCTTCTTGAGGAGGAAGATGGCGCTGTGCGCTGCGCACGTTAGCGCGCACAGCGATCGCCTGAGTGCACTAGTTAGTGCCCTGTGCACGCGGTGCACATTAGTTGTTTGCTAACGTGCACTAGAGCCTTCCGACGCCCATTTTCATCGTTTTCCGTGTTGTTTCTACCAGCTTTTCAAGGTCTATCGGTATCTGGTAGTTCCACTATCGTTTGGGGTTTGACCTGATCGAGATATTTATCCTTGTGCTTTAGGCGATCTTTTGAGCGGCTGTCGGGATCGGTGTAGGACGTGGACCCCAGGACTTAAGGAGTGCATCAACTGTTCTTTTGAGGTAGGAGTTACCTCATAATAGGATTTGTGTGAATGTATGCAATGTTTTGTTATGTATGATATATGATGTGTTGTGTTTATGTTATGCTATGCTCTGGTTTGTAATGTGGTGCCGTGTTGTGCTTTATGTGATGCTTAGACCTGTTAGGCTGGCTGAGCCTAGCACTGGGTCATTGATGCCAGGGTGATTTATGATATGATGTGTGTGTATATATCTTGATGATCTCTGTAGGACTTGTTGAGTCTATTTCTTGCCTGGTGATGCTATGATGGCATGATGGACTGGTTGAGCCCGTTATGCATTATTTGCCATGTTATGTTATGAGGGAATGTTATGCTATGCTATTCGTGTATTGTATGCATATATGAGAACTTATGAATTTCTATATCTGATTATATTATGACGTTGTGTGGTTTGTGCATACATGTTAGGAATGTTAGGTTGGTCTTAGGACAGAGATTATGGTTGGGTCTAGTCAGGTCCTGTAGCTAGACTAGTCTGAGTCTAGGGGCTATGTCTGTCACGCCCCGACCCGCGAAAGCCCAACCGGGTCGGACGACGCGAACCGGAACCTACAAAATGCGGAAAACAAAGCTGGCGAGGGTTCCATCTTGTCACACCCCGACCCAAAAAACCCATCCAAGCCGAGGCGTGAGGGGAAACCTATCTCTATTCATCTCCAGCTGGCGCGATACAATGCGGAATTATACGGATGAATTTAAACAATTTATAATCCAGAGGTAAACAGATATATAATTCATATAACATCAGTTGTACTATTCAATATTTGATACCGAGTCCTCCAAGGATAAATATAATACATAATTCCAAAAGTCCTCAAAAGGTTTACAACATATTTATCTATCAAAAAGTACAACAGGTAATCCTCCAACAATCTCAAACGCCTCTGGATGAGCTCGCGCCGCCCAAGGGGAGTGCCGCCTCCAACACCGCAACAACCTGAAAAAGAAGGGACTGCATCGACCTGCATCGCCGATGCAGCCCAGGTAGGAGTGAGCAACAAAGCTTGCTCAGTAGGGTTCTACTCTACGGCACACTGAAGGGAGGAAAACAACAACAGTGTTGTCTCCTAGCCTAAGTCTAACGGATGCCACGGGTCCCATAACCCACCGATGTCCCAAGGGTTCCTGTCATGAAACCTCTCTCCTGAACATGTTACCAGGAGGCCACGGAAACAGTAACATGCAGGCTCTCACCCTTACCCAGCAGGAATACCACTGCATGGGGACCACGTCGGGAACTCCTCGGTTGGATCCTTAGCACTTGGCCTTGGAAGACAACACGACCTCTAAACCTCAAACAATATAATATTCCAGTCCGACTACTTAATAATCCTCGAATGATATTAAACATGATCATTGACGACAATCACGTCCTAATCCTCGGCTACCCAAACCCCGGCCCTAGGGCTATATCCGGGCTACCCGAGAACCCCGGATCAACGATCGAAACCATCGTCTACCACCTAGCCTGATGCTTCTAATGCAGACAGATGCATGCAATGCTCAAGCACAGAGATACAGGAATAGCAGCATGCAACAGTATGCCAAAACAACATACACGGGCTAGGCGAAGCGTCAAGCTTGCCGGAGGGTAAACATAGCATGGGTTTAAACTACAATAATATAATATTATAACGGCGCCTACGGACCGTTAACAAGGAGTTTCTACAACGGGGGCACAACCCCGGCCACACAGATAATAATCAAACACATTTGCAATTAACATCAACTAGGGCACACATCGGCCCATGTAATTAGCTAAACATCCCAAGGGGCATAACTCCCTTGGTTCAACCACAAGCTAAATATACATATAAATAAGCATGACATGTGATTAATTGCTAATTAAACAAGGATGATTTATATCTAATTAGACATGCCGAGAATCAAACAATTAATCATCTAAAAACAACCAATTAGAACATGCTAGCCATCGAGATCTCTAGGAATACCAATCACATGAATCCCGAAGAATCAAACATGATAAAACATCAAAAAATCCACTAAAAACACTATTCAAGGCTGGCGGTGGATCAACGGATCGACCTTGGAAAAGCTAAGGTTGACGGTCGATCAACGGATCGACCGTGAAGGCTTATTTCGCTATTTTTCGGGCTCACGGTCGATCCACAGATCGACCTTGAATAAGCTGAGGTTGACGGTCGATCAACGGATCGACTGAAAGAGTTAATTTTGCTGATTTTCGGGCTCACGGTTGACCGTGGAGGCCGCGACGGTCGATCCACGGATCATCCGTGGCACTATTCATCAGCAACTCTACTCTGACACAGTTTCGTATAAAAATCATCAAAACTCGTAGAAAAATCGGAAAACTATGAAATCAATTGGGTTTGAAAGTAGACTCACAGATCTACAACTCTTATCTCTCATAAAAATCCAAGATTATGCATGTACAAGCCAGAAAACTCGCTGCAAGCCGGCTGTTCTTCAAGAACAGCAGAAAACCGGAAATCCGAGATTTATCATACATAAATCCTACTGAAATCTTAACCAAAGTTCATGAAACTTAAATCAGAGACTAAATTAAGCAACATGCATTCAACAACATAATTTCATCAAAATCTAACGGCTAGATTTAACTAAACCCATTAATTAACTCATGTAGGTAGAACACCTACCGGACTGCGTATTCCTCGGTTGATCCCTCGCAAACCAGCCACCAACGAGGTTCCACACCACACCAGGAGTCTTCCTCTCGTTGCCACGAATCCAACAAGCTTTCAAGCTCCCAAAGAGGTGGTCGGAGGAGGGAGAACGACGAAGAAGAAGGAGGAGGCTGATGGAGGAAAAACAGAGCAAGCTCTGCTTGCGGGAAGAAGAAGCAGGGAAAGAGAAGAAGAGAAGAAAGAGGAGAAGGAGAAGAGAAAGGAGCAGGTCGTGGGAAGGTGGGGAAAAAGGAGAAGAAGGAGAAGACCTCTCCTCTCCTGCTCTCCTGACAAGGGAGGACGAAGAAGCTCACCTGCCCTGCGCAGGTTCAACTGCACTGACTTGCTGGAATAGGAGGATCGATCCCTTCCTCAAAGAGGATCGATCTTCTTAGCAAGAAAGATCGATCTTCTTACCAAAGGAGATCGATCCCCCTTGCCAAGAAAGCAAAACTTGGGCTAAGACACAAGTCCAAGCTCGGATCTTCCGATCCCGGGTCCACCTAACCATTCTAAACAAACACTAACACAAACAAGGTCAGTGTGTGCAACGCGGGTGTGAAACTGACCACCATGGAGCATATTTACCAAAATGCCCCTGGGGTCAAAAACAGCGATGCGATCAACCGATCGCATCCCAAGGCCAACCGAGCCAAAACACAAAGCCAGGCCCTCGACCTAACGCGGTCGGACCCGGTTGGAGGTACAGGTCCTCACACCTCTAACCTATTGGTCTCTCTAACAGTTCACCAAAAGCACCCTCAATTAAAACAACAATGATTAGCATAACCTCGAACCACAGATTAAAACTCAAAGTATTAATATACAAATCCTCGAAGAGGGGAATTCAAAGTACAACATTACTCCCGTAGGAGACTAACTAACATAGGGTAAAAGCAGTAAACGATCACCACCTCTCAAAGTCCACCAGGCGCCGCCGCACCGCCGACCAACTGCCCGGTAGGGGCCACAGAAAAGGAACTAACGCATGCACCTGCAAAACGCAGCCCGGGTAGGTGTGAGCACTAAGCTCAGTAGGGATCTACACTACGTCACACAGAAGGAAGGGGGAAATGCAACAGTGTCGCCCTCAAGCCAGACTCGAGTGAGCTACAATGGTCCCATTACCATTCACCGGTGATCTCTAGGCATATCCAACCATGGTCACCCCAATGGACTGGGCCCATCCTGGATACACCTAGTGTCGTAGGGTTCCAGCTGTGGTCACCCAACTCGCCATGGGCCCACACTGATGCCCCTACTGGCAGGAACGGACACTGCTCAAAGAAATAAAACCCGTCACCGGTGGCATCCTCAACACCTGAATTGAGACCGACACGACCTCTACAATCATCAAGCAACAAGTGCACCAGTCATCTAAGCCTATCATCAAGTTTGACTGGACACTACAATTCAAACCGGGTCCAAACCACCCAACCCCGGTCCTAGGGCTAAGTCCGAACTTCCAGCCCCGGGACGGCGACCCAAGGATCACCCACGCCCTAACCAATGCAACTAATGCACACACAACAATGCATGCTATGACATACACAGATAAGAAACAGAGCATGCAACAGTATGTCAAGTATCATATAAGTTTACTGGATCGCTGCAGCGGTACTACCAACCGCTGCCAGCCGATCCGCAGCGGGTCCCGGCATTACGACGGTACCACGACCGTCAACCGCGAACTCCTGCAACGGGAAGCAACCCCGAAAACCGCTGAATGAACAGTAACAATATAATATTATATTCTGAAATATAATATTATATCAAAAACACTCAAAGCCTCTACTAAGGGGCTAATTGATCCCGTCGATCTGACGCCAAAACGATATCGGATTCAAGATCCAACTTAGCCACAAGTAGGTGTATATACCATGATCAACATATCCAAAAATCATAATCATCCAACGGTTGTATTAACGGAAAACACTAACCAAAAGTCGCTGATCAAACCAACTTACCCATTAATTGCTGCAACGCAGCCCTCCAGTAAACAATTCATAAGAAATCGTAGAAAAATAGGAAAATTACGAAACAAGATGGAATGGAAAGCTAACGAATAGAACTACAACTGTTATGTTTATGAAAAGCCAAGATCATGTACACGCCGGCCGGAAAACACGCCGCAAGCCGGCTGTTTCTCAAGAACTGCAGAAAACCAGAAATCCGAGACTAATCATCCATAAAACCTACTCAAATCTTAACCAAATAACATTAAACTCATATCAGTAATTCTAACAGGTATAAGGAATCCAACAAAATAAGGATCAACAAGATCCAACGGCTAGATCTCAAGAAAACCCGAAAACAACATCAGTAGGTATAACCCTATCTAGCTGCGCTTTCCTCGGCTGATTCCCCGCGATTTGATCACCAATAAGCCTCCAAACCACTTCAGGGATCTTCCTCTCGTTGTCACAAATCCAACGACCCTTAGAACGCCGAAAAAGATGGCCGGAGGAGGGAGAACGGAGGTGATGAAACTTGCTGCCGGAAACAGGGGAAGAGAAGCAGAGCTTCGGGAGAGAAAGAAAGGAGGAAGAAGAAAGGAGGAGAAGGAGGAAGAGAAGGGGAAGAAAAGAAGGGGAAAGGGGGAGGGGACAGCCGGGAAAGAAGGGAAAAAGTGAGGGAAGGGGAGGGGAAGTCTTCCTTCTCTGACAGGAGAGAGCGACGGCCAACGGATGCCGTCCTCGCGAAGCAGAAAAAAGTCACCGACTCGAAACTGATCGATCGCTCCAAGGAGCGATCGGTCGCTCCCGAGCCGCCAACAGTCCAAAGACATTCTGCGCTAAGAGATCGATCTCCAAAGCATGTCAGATCGATCTGGCTAGCAAGGCCAGATCGATCTCCTTAGCAATCCAGATCGATCTCCTTCGCCCAAAAAGGCAAACTTGGGCTAAAACACAAGCCCAAGCTCAGATCTTCCGATCTCGGGTTCACCTAGCCATTCTAAACAAACACGAACATAGACAAGGTCAGTGTGTGCACACGCGGGTGTGAAACAAACCAACAAGGCGTAATTTACCAAATTGCCCTTGCGGTCTACAATGAGCCACAGGGGTAGTGGGACAGGTCCTCACAATGTCGATTGAGGACTTTGACCTGACTTGAGGATTTGATCTGATTAAAGGCATGACTCGAGGATTTGATCTGATTGAGGATTTGATCTGATTAAAGGCATTACTCGAGGATTTGACTTGAGGATTTGATCTGATTGAGGATCTGACTTGGGGGTGTGTTGCCTATACTAGTATACTGAGGCCTGTATAGAGTCTAGAGGGGTCTGGGTGAGCGTTGGCGGCCGGACGCGGTGCTGTGCATGTAAGACTGCCCAGACTAGCCAGACCATACTAGGATCAGTAAACTAGGATAGGTGGATGTTGTACCTATACTAGTATACTGGGGCCGTGTATAGAGTCTATAGGGGTATGGGCTAGCGTTGGCGGCCGGACGCGGTGCTGTGCATGTAAGACTTACCCATACTAGCCAGGCCATACCTGGGCAGTATACTAGGATAGGTTTGGTGTACACCAGCGTCTTAGAGTGTCTACAGGTGACTCCTACTGGGCTTTCGAGCTCATATTTGTTTGGGTTTTTGTTTTGTGCAGGAGAACCTACGGGTAGGCCCGAGGCCAATGCACCCCCTTGGAGGTCATGCACAGGGACAAGGAGTCATCCTATATTTTGTCTATTCTCGATAAAGTATGTATATGTTGGAAATGGGAAAAATTGTATATTGTGAAATTGAGTTGGGTTATCATGTATTTTGGTGATTATGTACCCAATTATATGAAATGAATGAATGAATGAAATGTATATATGAAAGTAGTGGGCGATGGTGTCCCCAAATATCTATAAATGTTGTAAATTATGGTGGATTGTAATAGATTGTGTAGTTTATATCTATTGATAGGTTGTAAATTGTGATCTCACGTGCCCGTGCCCAAGGGTCATGTCGAAATTTTTCAGAAATTTTGGGATTAAATATGGTTTTAATTGGGGTAGGGCGTGACAAGGTCACCTGAAAAAGAAGGAACTGCATCGACCTGCATCGCCGATGCAACCCAGGTAGGAGTGAGCAACAAAGCTCAGTAGGGTTCTAATCTACGCCACACTCAAGGAAGGGGGAAACAACAACAATGTCGTTCTTTCGCCAAGTCTAAGGCATGCCAAGGGTCCCATAACCCATCGATGTCCCAAGGGGTCCCGTCATGAACCTCTCTCTTGAACAAGTTACCAAGATCACCCTAAGCACCAACAGGGGAACAATACCATGCGAGATCACCCTTACCCAGGTAGGACTGCCATACTTGGGGACCACGTCAGGAACGCATCGACTACCATCCTTAGCACCTGGCCTTGGAGAAACAACACGACTTCTAAACCTCAAACAGAGTAATCACAGCCAACTAAACAGTGACCTCGATAACATCAGACTCAACAATACAATCGCGCCCTAAACCTTGCTACCCAGCCTCGGTCCTAGGGCTAGATCCGAGCTACCCGAGAACCTCGGATCGGCGATCAACCCATCACCCACGTCCTAACCTAGAATGCAACTAATGCAAGCAAGATGCATGCAATGCTCAGGCACAAACATGCAGGAATATAAACATGCAACAATATGATATCACAACATACAGGGCTAGGCATAGCCTACAGCTTGTCAGAGGGTAAACATAGCAAAGGTCAAAGCAACAACTAAAATAACACAATAAAACTACGACACCTAAGGAACATTAACAAGCAATTAAATAATCAATCAAAATTTCGGCATTACAACGACACAACGGCCGTCAACCAAAAATCCTGCAACGGGGCACACCCCCAGCCACACAATACAACGATAGAAGTAAACAACTAATACAAATGGCACACCAGCGGCCCGCTTATCAATCTAAACATCCCAAGGGGCATTACTCCCTTGGTTCAACCACAAAGCAAAAAGGGGCACACTGTCGGCCCATCTAACAATCAAACCCTAGATCTAACTCAATCCAAAGATCAAGGTAGAAACCCTACATTCAAACGCAAATCCAAGCTTCAATCCTCGCTGAACCGCCGTCCTCCCTCGCCGCCGTCGTCACCAGCTCGCCGGAGAGCCGTCGGTGCTCTCAAACCCCTCAAAGCCTCGCCGGATAAGAAGAACGGAAGCTGTCGCGAAAGGAGGAGGAGCTGCCGCGGGACAGAAAGGGAAGGAGAAGGGGGAGGGGGCCCTCGCCGCCGCCGCCAAGTCACCGGGGAAGGTGGCCGGAGGGAGAAGAAGCCGGCGCGGAGGGGAGAGGAAAGGGGTCGGGCGCGGGGAAGCCAGGGGAAAGAAGAGGAAGGAAGAGGAAAAGAAAAGAAAAAGGAAAAGAAAGAGGGGGGTTTTATACTAAACCTGAGATTTAATCTCAGCCGTCCATCTTGATCACTCCCGATCAAGATCTGGTCTTCCGATCGAGGATGCCTAAAAGGATCTAATCAACCACATACACCAATTCAAGGCCGTGTGTGCACAACGCGGGTGTGAAACCAACCGCCAAGGCGCAATTTACCAAATTGCCCTTGGGGGTCCAAAAACAGCGATGCGATCAACCGATCGCAATGCAAGGCCAATCGAGTCAAACCACAAAACCCGACGCTCGACCTAATGCGGTCGCACCAGGTTAGAGGAACGGGTCTTCACAATCGATCTCTTCCTTAATAGAAGGTGTTCTTGGGGAAGATCGATCTTCCTTTCCAGACAGAACACCCTCTTAAGAAAGATCGATCTTCTCGTGAGGGAAGATCAATCTCTTCCTTGGCAGAGTGCATGTAGATAGAAGATCGATCTTCATGGATAAGAAGATCGATCCCTTATATACTGTTTGTTATTTATGATTCGGATTTTAATGGTTTTGATTTCTTTTCAATTCAGATCTCTTGCATGTCCTTCCAAGCAATGTTTTGCGACGAGTATGATGTTTTACTTGGGATTTCAACGGATTTGATCGGAAACACATATTTTTATGAGAATTTACGTGTTTATCGATTTTAATCGATTTCTCCGATTTTGTCGATCAACTGTTTCCTGATCGACTCGATACCTTGCTATATCATGTTGATACATGTTTAGGACTACCCATTGACCTTCTATTGGTTTGACGGATTTTGGAGAGGTTTTATGTTAAGATTTTCCGTCGTAGGATCTATTTGTCTAATATGCATGCTTAGTATAAATGGGCCGAAGGTGTGCCCTTTACTGCTTTATGGTTAACCGAGGGAGTCATGCCCCTCGGGAATGTGTGGATTAAATGGGCCGACGGTGTGCCCTTTACCGCTTTAATTAATAGCCCAACTGATAGCTGGTGTGCGCCGGGGGTGTAGTATAGAATGATTGATTTACTGAATTGTTGATTGGATGTTTGATCTTGTTGGTTACTTGACTGGTAGTTCTATCGTTGTACTTGTAGTCCAGTTGCCTGCGGGGTAACTATGGAACGTTGGTCTGTTGTGGCCTTGTGGTGCCGACTCTTGTTGGGAATCGGGTTGGGTTCCCTTTCATTTTTTTTTATCTACTTAACCTGCTGGACGTTTCATATGTTGATATGGCATATAGTGACACCTAGGCTAGATGCTTATAGGTGCTTGTATAGGTGCATTAGAGGCATTTTAGGTTAGGCGGGGCGATGGGTTATTCGCCAATCCGAGGGCTCGGGCAGCTCAGATCTAGCTCTAGGACCGAGGATGTGTAGCAAGGTCTAGGGCGTGATTGTATTGTTGAATCCTTATGTTATTGAGGATAATGTCTAGTTGGCTACAATGATAATGTTATTGAGGTTTACTTCTCCAAGGTCAAGTATTAAGGATGGTTGTCGATGTCCTAGACGAGTGTCCCCAGGCAGTGGTTTCTTGCTGGGTAAGGGCATTTCCATCTTAGTTCTGGTTTCTGTTTCTCCCAGCGTGGTAGGTTGAGAGAGGTGGAATCCCTTGGGAATCGATGGGGTTATGGGGCCCGTTGGCATCCTTTAGATTTAGGCAGAGAAACGACACTATTGTGGTTTCCCTCCCTTTCAGTGTGTCTTAGAGTAGAACCCTACTGAGCTCTATTGCTCTCTCCTACCCGGGCTATGTTTTGCAGGTGCAGGCGCTAGTTCGTCTTCAGTCGTTTCAGCTGGACTAGCTCGTGGCAGCACGTCGACTTCCGGATGCGTCTGAGGTCTCTGAGGGACAGATCCTACTTTTTGGCAGCTTTGTTTACAGATATCCTTCCAGGATTAGATTAAATATATAATTTCCCTCTTCGAGGATTTTTTCTATAATTATGTATTGGATATCATTATATAGAATCTTGTCTCCTCTACTGTTGAATCATGTTTCCGCAATTTTAATTCTAGATTGGGACCGATAGTAGATTGTTAAATTTACGTTTATGCTATTGGAAGTAAATTGTTCAAATTAACTATGGAATTTGTAATGAATTGCGTCGGATTGAAATGAATAGGTTTAGGTGCCTCACGGCTCGATCCGGATGGGTTTTCTAGGTCAGGGTGTGACAGTGCTTGTCAACTAGCCAAACACCGCTGACACAATATGGGCCTCTACACTCCACTACCCATCCGTGATCGCCGATGGCAAGATGTTAGTATGGATTTTGTGCTTGGCCTCCTGCGTACTTTCAAAAAGCACGACTCCATTTTCGTCGTTGTCGATCGTTTTTCCAAAATAGCCCACTTCATCCCGTGCACCAAAACTTTTGATGCCTCCAAAATCACACGCATTTATTTTGATGAGATCGTTAAGCTATATGGTCTTCCTAAAACATTTGTATCGGATCGGGATGTCCGCTTCACAAGCTACTTATGGAAAACCCTGTGGCATCTAGTCGGCACCAAACTCAAGGTTTCGACTGCCTATCATCCTCAAATGGATGGCCAAACTGAAGTCATCAATAAGAGCCTTGGTAACCTCCTGCGATGACTTGTGGGTAATTGTGCTCGAAACTAGGATGTGATCCTTCCCCATGCCCAATTTTCCTATAACAGCTCCGTTAATAGGTCTATTGGCATGAGCTCTTTTGAGGTCGTGCATAGTTACCAACCCAGAAAGCCTATAGATCTTCTGCCCATGGTGCATCATGTTAAAATTTCAAACTCCGCACATGCATTTGCACGCCATATTCATGATTTGCATCAGGAGATCAACAAGAGAATTCACACAAGGAATATTCAATATAAATTAAATGCTGATTCCCGTAGGCGTTTTAAAGAATTTCAAATTGGGGATTATGTGATGATTCGTATTCGACACAAGGGTTTCCCTTCAGGATCCTCTCATAAATTGCAGGCTTGTAGCGTTGGACCTTTGAAAGTGTTATTGACATTCCCCTTGATTCTTTTCTTCAAAAGGGCATTTTGGTCATTTTCAGCCTCCAGGGGGTAATGACTCAAAATGAACATACAAACTCACACATATCAGCCCTTCAAAGTCCCATCCACCTTAGGGGTACATCCGTCCAAAATATACACAGACACTACATGAACAACAAGGCCAAAAGTGCATTTTGGTCATTTTACACCTTCATGGGTGTGAGGGTCCAAAACATAAACGTCTTTCCAGCTTCAGGGGCATTTCGGTCCAAAATACATGCGACCAAATGATATTTTGGTAATTTACACTCCGGTCCGGCTGGGGATATTTTAGTAAATTTTCCAAAATATGATATGAAATATTCAAAATTTGAACAAATATTCAAAATTCAAACAAACATTCAAAATTTGGGTAAATATACAAATTTTATATAAATAATTGAAATTCAAACAAATACTTGAAATCCAAACAAACATTCGGACAAATGTTCAAAATTTGAACAGAAAGTTCAAAATTCAAATAAAAATATTTTCAAACTCCCCTCTCTTGGGAATAAACTACGTAACTCCCAGATACGGAGTTCAAATTTAAAAAAGAGAATATCTCTCCAACTCCCAGATATGATCTCCTGGAAACAACTTACGATACGATCTTGGGAACAAACACCCAAATCTGATCTCCCAAATCTCTACCCCTCAAGTTCTTAACACACTGGAAACAAACCCCTCAACTCCTTAACACCCTGGGAACAAATCTCTCAACTTCCTAACACCCTAAGAACAAATCCCTAACCCCTTAACACCCTAAGAACAAACTCCTAACACCCCAACACCAAGGCACGATTCTCTCAGCTCCCAGATACGGTAGGCCACTTTCGAATTTCAAAGTGCCCGCCAGAGTTCCCATCCTTCGCCTATAAAAAGAGAGAAGGGGAAGACAACACGGGAGGTTGGAAAAAAGAAAAATAGAGGTTGGCTGAGGTTTGAAGAGGTGAGCAGAGGTTGGCGGAGATCAACTCTTGGAGATCCAGAGAAGCAGATACACTGCTAGAGTTCCGAAGACACACCAAGAGAGAGAGAGAGCTCCATGGATAGTCCTCGCCGGTCTAACAACCCAGTCAGCCCACTCAATCGCCTCTCATTATTCATTCAGTTGAAAGATGAGTAGGTGCATTGTTTGAAGATGTATAGTGCACCGAGGGTGGTATTGCATACCACAAGGCTTAGTAATAGGTCTACAGATTGGATTTCCAAGTCCAAAAAGCACATCTCAAGCATCTAGTATGAGTAAAATAATGTCACATGCCTCTCTTCTCCTGTCATGTAACGAAAAGCAACCTGATAAAGGTCTGATCTTGATATGATAGAATCAGCCTAATACAACCAACCTACTACAAAATCAAAGCAGATTAGGAAAATCTTAAACAGGAAACTAGAATTCAAATTGAAATAACTACTAATAATGCAACAAAGTTCCCTAATCATAGACTAAACCTTGCTGCTTGATTGGTTTGGCCGTGACGTGATCCTCCTCCTTCGTGTCTGTGTTCTGCTCCTGCATGATAGATTTCAGAATGCTCACCCAATAGTCATCATCTAATCGGGGCATCAAAAGTCGCCCCACGGCCTTTGCTGCTGATGGATGACCGTTCAACTTCTTGGCAATCGTGAGTCCAATATCTAGCAACATTGGGTGATCACTAGGATCCGCATCACCAAATGCGCAGCTCTTGAAAAGCAACCAAAACTCTGGTGCTTGTAAACCCTCCAAATGGAATGTCTCCACCATGCTCGGAATCACCTCCACGACTGTCCGTAGTTGAGTTGTTATCAATACCTTGCTCCCACTCTGTCCGTGCCGTAGACTAGCATAAAGTGTGTCCCAAGATGCCCAATCCGCGTCGTTCCACACATCATCAAGCACCAGTAGATACCTCTTTGTCTTCAATTCCTGTATGAGCTTTTTTTGAAAGCTCGCAAAGTTATCAGTAAAAGCTCTAGTTCCTGTGGCACCTTCCAAAATACTTTTTGTAAGGCTGCTTACATCAAAAACTTTGGAGACAAAGACCCATACCCTGAGCTGGAAATGCTCCTCCACTTTTGGGTCATTGTAAATGTATTGAGCGAGTGTCGTCTTGCCAACACCACTCATCCCAACTATAGGAACGGTAGCAGCGCTTCCGTTCAACAGCATTTGTATAATCTTATCTCTCTCCCCACCTCGGCCGACCACTTTGCCAGTGCTAGTGCTCACAGCAGAGCCAGTGACACGAGTTCGCATGTACTCTTTCTGTTGCTGCTTCTGAGTACCAGCATGGTGTTTAACCAGTTTGAGAAATGCCTCGCCATTGCAAGCAACTTCATCTAATCTTCTCAATGTCAGCTTCAACTGCTTCAGGGTGCGATCGTGGCGCATGGCACGGCGCACGAACATCTTCAGGTGAGAAATAGCAGTGCCTTGTAACTGATTCTTTCGGCGCTTCTCAGCTTCTTTGAGGCTATCGTACGCAGCGAGATCATCCAGCACCTTATCGGCGGCGTCTCGGAGTTGCCACATCCACGCTTCTAGATTCGGATTGGAGCCTTTGATCAGGATCTGGCCCTTCTCGACAGCGTCGAGCACCACTTGGGTCTTTGGAAGGGCTATTCTCAATCTCTCGAACTCGTCCTTCATGTCCTGCTGCAAATTCTTTTGGACCTCAGCGTAGGAGAAGAGCATCTCTGCTATCTTGTTGATGACAACAGATGCAAACCATCCTGCTACTAGTAGCTCAGGACCCATATCAAGAGAGAGATCTCTCTAAAGTGAAGACTTTGGAGAATAGAAGAGGAGAGCGTTCGATCTATCTTCTCCATTGTTGCGCATTTAAGAGCAACCAGTTTGGATCCAAACCGTTGACTTCACATATTGACCGACGACTTCACACACATTGGTCTGAAAAGATATCCAAAACTAATTATGTGAAGCTTTTATCAAAAAGAAATGCAGAGACTTACACACCAATTATTTCAGCTTTTATCAAGGCCCACCAGGAATATGACGTTGTTAACTTCTTGTGGGCTTAAGATGATAAGATATCCAGTGATGACAAACCTTAGCATCCTAGCTAGGTCTATATTGCCCGTTTGGATCCACCGACGACTGCAAACCTTGACCTGAAACGATCTCCAAAAATAATCATATGAGGCTTTTATAAAAAAGAAAGACAGATACCGATACTAGCTTACACCAAATTATTTAGGACATTTTTTTAAAATAATATTATTTTAATAAAATATTATTAAAATATGCCTTTGAAGAAAATATTGATGAAAGTATGCCTGGTTTGGCCACGTCAGCGCCACGCTGGCATAGCCTTTCATTTTTTTAATCCTGTCATTAAAGACGTAACATCAAGTTACGTCTACACTAATAAAGACGTAACTTGAAGTTAGACGTAACTTGAAGTTACGTCTTTGACCGTTCCCTCCCCACCTTAGGAAGCCAAGGGCGGGCGGATAAGAGTGGTCCCTACTCAGACGTAACTTGGAGTTACCTCAGGAAGCCAAGTTTCGTCTTACCTGAAACCTTTTCCCTGGATTCATTTGTAAGACGTAACTTGAGTTTGAAGTTACGTCTTCCTTGGTGCTCACAGCGGCCTCACTTGAGTTTTTTTTCGCTCTGTACAACCATACAATCACAAAAATACAATATTTACAAATCACATCTCACATTCACATTTAAACACCCACCCACCCAATTCACATCTAAACACTCACCCACCCCATTCACAACTATACATAGTCTTTATATAAATTAAAATCGTTTACATAAAACATAATTAACATCTCTAAATGGTAACAAACCATTAACCAAAAAATACCAAATTTACAATAGAAGACAATCACAATCTCCAAGTTCTTTGCTTCTTCTTCACTGCCTTCTTTATCTTCCTCGACGGTCCAGCCTCCCCTCCCCCCATCGTAGCACCGACACCGACATCATGTTCATCATGTCCCTCCGAATCCTCCTCTGTTGTGCCCATGACTGGATATGATGATGGTATATCATGAGATATCGGTATGCCATAGAAAGTAGTCTGACCAGTAGACTGTTGCGACTGTTGTGAACTGACAGGATCTCCGTCGCAAATCTGCAAATCCTCCATCATAGAGTAGAATACCGGTGTCAAAAGATCGGCGAGCTCCTCTCCAGAACGGTCGCGGCACAACATGTAATTCTCCTCGGCTGTGCAATACTGTTCATGACGAGTTAAGAAAGTTTAGTTAGATTAACATAATATAAGAATTAATTACTAACGAACAAATTATATTTACCAGCTTCTGTAGCATGTGTATGTTCGGCTGATAGGCCATTCTGTCCCCCAATCTAGGCCTACTGACATACCGCCTGGTGATCCCCCAATACCACTGCAAATATGCCACAGGATCCTCACCATCGTCCACTGCACTGTCAATGATCCTCTGGTGTCGTTCCTCCCATTGGGTGATATACTGGTGATGCGTAGTGACCCAGTCCGCATTAGCATTGCCCCGACGGCTTGCACGCGATAGTCTCTGTCACCGAGGGCGGTATCTCTTATCGCAGGCCAAACTGCCGCATCACCCGTAGTGCATGGTGCATCTCCACAACATCAAAGCATATGAGCGGCACATGACTTCTCCAGACAGCAAACCCCGCAGTGCAAATGGCCGGTAATTGTGCTAGACGCTGCGGTGCGTATGGTACCATATAATCTACAATTTTAAAATACGAACTCAGTTAGATCACATCAACATTAAAGTAGGTAGCAAAATCATGGACCGTGAGAAAGAATACCTGGGATGACAACTGCCTATCCAACTGCTCTCGGTAGTAAGCTAAGTAACGGCCATGCGGATTCCCTCTACCGTTGTGTGGTGCTGTCCATCTACATTGCACATAAATAGATAGGTGCTAATGCTAACCAAATATTTTTAAAAAATCAAGACTTCGTACTAGATTGCTAAGGGGCCTTCAAGGATACGCAAATCACGCTCCTCACGCTCCTCATTTTGCTTGGGTAGCTATCCAACTGCTCTCGGTAGTAAGCTAAGTAACGGCCATGCGGATTCCCTCTACCGCTGTGTGGTGCTGTCCATCTACATTGCACATAAATAGATAAGTGCTAATGCTAACCAAATATTTTTAAAAAATCAAGACTTCGTACTAGATTGCTAAGGGGCCTTCAAGGATACGCAAATCACGCTCCTCATTTTGCTCTTGGGTAGCTAGCGATCGTCGTGGCATTGGTTCAGGGCATCCTATATGGAGGTGCTCCCATGACCATACCTGTGAAAACAACTCCATATTAGGTATAATATAAAATATTTGAAGCAACTATATATAATATTTAAATGATAAATCACCTGTAACAGGTAAAGGCATCCAGAAATCTCATGCTTTCCTCTTTGTGAAGCTTTACATAGCTCCCAAAAGAGATGTGCTAGGCACGCCGCCCCCCAAGCATACTGTCCACATATATCCAAGTCATTCAACAAAGGTGGATACTTCATATGTACCTACAATTGAAAAACAATGTTAGTTGATCCAATAGATAGATAAATAAAATATAAATAGGCAATTGTACTTACCTTGGAGCCACTCGCATTAGGTACTACTAAACAACCCAACACATATAAGATGTAGGCGCGCGTAGCCTGATATATAAATTGATCCGTGGCATCTGGTCCAATATATCCGAAAGTAGAGCGTAGCCACGACAACTCAAGCATAGTCGGTCGGCCCTCCGCGGGTACAACACCGAGCAACTCCAAGCATATCTCAAGCCAAATGCCTGACGTGCTCCCTGAAACTACCGCGCCACTATTTGAGTACGCACCAGAGGCATCTTTGCTTTATATTTACATACTTTAAAATCCACTAATATATCGTACATAGTTCACATAATTTTTCGCGAGGCAAGAGACGTATATTTTGATCGACCATTTGAGTGATCAACACCCATGCAAAATCAAAGAGGTGTTTTTTTTTGTCTATATACCCTTTCCAATGGTGTATTTGTCTCTATATCCCCTCTAAAAATTGAAATTACCTACATACCCTTATAAATATTCCTTTTTTATCTACAAAACCTTATAACTAATTTTAAAATTTAGAGTTGTTTATGGCTTAATAGCCACATTGGGAAAACAATTATGGCCCGAAATTAACCCCGACCAACTCTAAGTTTCAAAATTAGTCATGACAAAAAATGAGAATAATGATATATAGAAAATAAAAGAACATTTGTAAGGATATACATACAATTATAAACTTTAGACGAGTATTGGAACAAATATCACCATTTGGAAAGATACATAAACAATAATCTCAATTAACAATTCCTTCCACGAAGGTACAACATTTCATCATAAGAAGGTGCTTTGTCACATCTTATCACTACAAGAAATGTGGGCTACAATGACAAACATTCAATGACAATAGCAGTTATTGTCACAAAAGATAGGCCAATAGTGACAAGATTAATTTGTCGTCACTTGTCACGCCCCGCCCCAATTAAATCCAAATTATTTCAAAATTACAGAAAATTTCGGCAAGACCCTTGGGCACGTGTGCGTGAAATCACAATTACAACCTATTTACAAGATTACAATTAACACATCCTATTACAATTTTTCATAATTTACAACATAATAAAACCTCTGGGGACACCTTTGCCCCAACATTCATTCATCCCTTCATTCATCCATTCAATTACAGGTTTCATGTACATAGGATTATAATCATCAAATACATAATAAATTTGCCACGAGACTGCAATATACAATTTCTCCAAATATTCAACATATATAAAGCATCATTATAGACAAATTGACAGTTAAGGTAGAGTACCAAATAAATTTGAGATACAATCCCTCATCTCTCCACCTACTACAAAACTAACTCTCAAACAATAAGTATAAAACGACACCTCGTCAATGCTGACCACCACCCTGGGTACACTGGGCCCAAGCCTACCTCCTGCACACAAGAAAACCCAAGGACAATAAGCTCGAAGCCCAGTAGGAGTCACCTTACGACACTCTAGGACACTGGTGGACACCTATCCTAATATACTGATCCTAGTATGGTTTGGCTAATCTGGTTAAGTCTTACATGCACAGACGCTGCATCCGACCGTCAATGCTCGCCCAAACCCTTATAGACTCTATACCGGTCTCAGTATATTAGTATAGGGATAATATCCTACACACTCACCTATCCTATTATACTAATCCTAGTATGGTCTGGCTAATCTGGGTAAGTCTTACATGCACAAACGCCGCGTCCGACCGTCAATGCTCGCCCAGACCCCTATAAACTCTATACCGACCTCAATATACTAGTATAGGTACAACATTCTCAAATCAAATCAAGATCCAAATCCTCAACAAAATCCTCATATCAAGTCAAAGTTCTCGATCGACATACAGAGATCAAAATCCATCCATCAAGTCATCGACATAACCCCTAGACTCTGACTAGTCTAGCTACAGGACCTGACTAGACCCAACCACAATCTCTGTCCTAAGACAAACATGACATTCCTAGCATGTATGCACAAACCAGATAACGTAATAATAAACAAATATAATAATTCATAAGTTCTCATAAATGTATACAATACAGGAATAGCATAGCATAACATTCCATAACACAGCTAAGCAAGTAGAGGGCTCGGCTAGCCCAACAGATCATAACATAGCATGCAACCATCATCACAAAGGTATAGTTATACAACATGGCATACAACACAACATTGCATCACATATAAACATAACACATCAATCCTAGTAGAAGGTAACTCCTACCTAAAAAGACAACTGACGTGGCGTCCTTAAGTCCTAAGATCCACGTCATGCTCCGAACTCTGACGGCCGCTTACCCGATCGCCTAAAGCACAAGAACAAGGAAAGTGGTCAAGTAGAACTCCAAACGCAGACGCACACGCGACAACTTGACCCACGGGTGGACCAGCCCCCCGGCGTTTCCAACGTGACGTCGTCGCTCGACCGCGCCGCGGCTGCAACTTGCCGCGCCTATGACGGAAACTGCCGCAAACACGGCGCGTCTGCGACGGAATCTGCCGCACCAACGGCGCATCTGCGACAACCCAGCAGCCCCAGTGACACGCACCCCTCCCCCAAGAAGGGCCGCCGGAGCTTCACTGGAGGCCCACCGAACCCGTGCTTAATCACCGAACCCGTGATTGAGGTGAGGCATCGATGGAGAAGGGGTCTACGGGGTCATGCGCATCAGTGACCTTTGATTCCTTGGTGTTTGAGGTTGGCCCAGTGATGTTGCGGCGAGGCGACAGCAGCAACCGGTGAGTAGCTGTGATGTATGTTCAGGCAGTGGCACTGTGGAGTAGCCGTCAGAACAGAGCACTCGGCGAACAGCAACGATGGCGCAGCGACGATCTCAGCGACGAGTTTCATGGTCGCTGGAAAGTTCTTGGGCAAGTTTGATTGCGGCTGGGTGAAAAGCTTTCTTCCTCCTTGAGCCCATGCTTGGAAGTGTGGGTTGAGACTCGGTGCCAAAGGGTGGTAGATGCACATCCAGGCAGCGAGTGGCAGCGACGGCTTGATGCTTTGGTGGCCTTCTCAACGGCGAGGATGGCTTGGTCGCGGAACTTGGCGGCTATCTCGACGGAAAGGGTGAAGGACTCGTGGTGGAGCTTCACCGGCTGGAAAAAGACGTCTTGCCGAGATGGAGCTCGCAGTTTGGCTTGTCAAGGAGGAGCAGAGGCCTTGGGGCTTGCAGGTTGGTTCAGCGAACACACGTGAAATTCTTGGAGCTCGTAGCAACTGATGTGGATGAGTCGTCGCCGGAGCGGGGAGGATGGGCTTGGACGGGATTTCGCCAGGAAAGAGATCCGATGGTTCTCTTTAGCAGGGGAGAGCAGGGTGGAAACAAAAGAAAGAAGAAGAAGGGAGAAGAGGGGGCGGCGGCGTGATAGCCCTAGGCCTCTTTCGCTGCCTCCCTTCCTTCTTCTTTATTTTATTTTATTTTATTTTATCTTTCATGTCTTTTGACGTTTACCCTTTTTTTTTTTTTTTGGAGTATTGCGATTTTTATCTCCTTTTTTCTTGATGTTTCCTTTTTCGAGAGAACTCCTTTTTTTAATTTAAAATTCCTCCCTTTTCTCTTTTTCTTTAAAGATTTTGAGAGAAAAAATTTCATGAAAATTCTTTCATTTGCAATGTTTTTTGCAATTATTATTCACTTGCTTGCCTTCTTTTTTTTTATAGGCAGGATGTCTTCTTCTTCTACAAGTGATGTTGAAGCTTGCACAGCTTTGACCAATTTGGCTCATTCAGATCTTTACACAATCAATGATGGAGTGGACGAGTAATACACCATGTCTTGCAATATTACTGAAGGAAAGATTCGCCAAGGGAAGGAATTCAAGTGCATTAACTATCACAGTTTTCCTGGCCAGTTCATCTGTCCGGTGTCGCAAGGTCCGAATTCTTTGCCGCTTTCTTGTCTTGGGAAACACATGGTTTACAAAGGTCTTGACTGGGCTGGGCATCATCACCCATCCTATGGACTCATACCTGGGTACAACAAATGGGGTGTTGAAGTTCTAAACAAGGATGAAGAGCTCTTTGAAGGGCTAAGGCTTTATGGGGCCATCTATTGCTCTCTTGGTTACTATACCATTGACGAGCAACTTTTTCGTGGCTTGATGGAGCGGTGGAATCCAGATACTAACACTTTTATATTCCATCATGGGGAGATGACTGTAACCCTTCACGAGGTCTTTGCCATTTGTGATCTTCCTATCACCGGCCGGATGTATGATGAGCGGCTTCCTGATGAGAGAGACCTCCATCCCACTGAGGGGACCCGCAAGGATATTCCTCCTTACCCTCCAAATGCTCATCGCCTCATGGCTATATGGAAAGAACTCGCCGGCAGTAAGGGTAAGGTATCCTTTGAAGATTGGACCCAATACTTCTATCGTGGTCTCCTTAAATATAGCTCTCCAGAAGATTATATGCATCAGGGTCACTGCCTTTGGACGAAGTCTCCTCTATACAATGAAGGCTTCAACCCCTTCGAAACGTTCGGTGAAGGACTTTACACTTCGGCTTTTCTTTCGATTTAGTTGTGCCGTTATGTTCCAAACTCGGAGTTTTGCATTCGCCCTGGAGTTTTCATACCGGCGTGTTTGATGGTTGAGAGATGTTTTTTTGCATTGGCTCCAGCATCTCTGTGTGCTTTGTACAGAGGTATGAGAGTGATGTGTCTACACCCTGGTGGACCGGGTTTCGCAAGTGTCCACTGGGGCATTCATATTTTAATGGGCTGGGCGCACCGCTACATCCGGGGTCTTTATAAAAAGGGCATCCTTCGATATTGGGATTTTCCTTCGATTGACTTTAATAGAGAAGACATTCCTGATTTGAAGCATTTAATGTTCCGTGAGCCCAGAAACATCTAGCTGCAGAAGCAAGGGATAAGTTGAATGTGAAAGATAATTTCTATCTCCAACCACGTGCTCTTCAAGGGCGACCTGCACATGATAAGTGGCATTCAATGAAAGATAGTCTCCCACGGGATGTCCGAAACTTCGTTACTTCTGTCCGTTGAGGCGTTCTTCCATTGAGAATAGTTTCTGAGGACTTGAAGATGTATGCTGAGCCATATAACCCTCATCGGGTAGGTCGTTGGTTCAGCTTTGATCAGTATAAGAGGTTTGCCCCCATTGCTCCTTCACAGTCTTCTTTCAATTTTATCCATACCCTTTATATTTGATGAAAACTTAGTTTTTTTTTTTTTTTGTAGACTGTTGATGATAGACCCCGAACGACTTCTCCTCCTGCTGAGAGGCAGCATGGAAAGCGACCGCTGGCAGAAGATTTGCCATCGCCAACGCCTTCAGGGAAAAAATCAAGGACACAGCTTGCAGGGGAAACTTCTGAAGAACTTGATGTACAGGAAGTCGGTCGAGCTCCAAGTATGCCAAAGACTTGCAATGTTACTATGGAGACCATCTCAAGAGTCAAGAGTAATCCTTCTGTTCGACGCTCTTTGGAGTTTCCATCAAAAGAGATGACAATGATAGAGGCTCTTATTGATATCGACCAAGCAGGACATGATGTAGAGCTATCTGAATCGGAAGTCGAGGCTGTAAGTCCTTCTACACAGGCTACGAACTATGATGTGGAGTTATTACTACCTGTTGAGCCCGAGAGTGTTCCTAAGCAGACTGTGATTGCTAAAATGGAGCGAGTACCAATTGTTGACTCAGAGAGGCTTCCTGAAGAGACCGTGACTCCTGGCGAGCATAGGACCAGCGTCCCTTCTATCGAACCTTTTCATTTTGATGAGAAGGTGGCTGGGATCTATAGGGTTATGGAGAAGCAGTTATTGGCGGTCTCTTTGTCAGAGTTGATCAGCTGCCAGGATCCTGAAGAATTGGGTCGACATGTTTCGAGGTTATTGGGAGTACTACCCAATTATGACTCTCATTCATCCTTCCTTAGAGAAACCTTGCAGTCTCTTCATTCACAAGCCTCTCAATATCAGGAGCTTCTAAAAAAGGAAGAGTTAGCCAATAATTACAAAGTAGATATGGGTGACTTTGCACAAGGCTTGGAAACGGCTAAGTTGAAGCTGGAGGAGATATCAGACTGTTGCCAGGTTGTACTTGAAGATAGGCGAGGTCATGAGGCGGCGCTAAAGGCTCTTGATGAGAAGGAAATCGCCTTGAACAGAGACGAAGAAGAATGGACAACGTCACTTAAGGCAATGCAGGAAGGCTATGGCGAGGCATCCACCTCTTTGGAGAGTCTTCAGGCAACAAGTGAAGCGGCTGACATCCGAGCTCAAATGGAGAGTGCCTACAAGATCTCGAGGCACTAGGGGCCACTTCCCTCTACTTAATTTCTTTTTTTTTAGGTAGGGGATATATGTATTTTTTGGTCAACTCATGGAGTGTGGGAGTTTTATATCCTCTTGTTGTTTGATTTTTTTTTTAGTTGCTTTCACTTGCAATTTTTGCTCATTTATTTGTGACTTAGTGCTTTCGCATAAGTATGTTAGACTTGATTTCAATAAATGCTTTACTTGCACTAGTTTTATTCATCAGACTTGGAATACATGTGCTTATCAGTTTAGGCTTGTGAAGATTGGGGCATTATAGTGAAATTTGATCTTTTGTGTTTTGCCGACAGTTTATACTCATATAGCTTAGAGTATCATTGCTTTCAGTTTAGGCTCGTGAAGCTTGGAGCATTATTGCTTTCTGTTTAGGCCCGTGAAGCTTGGAACATTGTGCGTTTAGAACTCAGGTATAATAGCGCTTTAAGAATTTACCGTTCAACGGAGGCGGAGTATATTCGCCATCTGGTGCAACGATCTTATTAGCCCTGTTGGAGTAAACCTCTTGGACTATAAAAGGCCCCTCCCATTTAGGATCGAATTTTCCTTGAGTTCTTCTTGTGATGACCATAAGTCGGACAACGGCAAGGTCGAGGTCTCCAACTTTGAATAAGTGACGCTTTACTTTTTCGTCAAACGCTCTGGAGATCCTCACTTGATACATCTCCAGGTTCTGTTGGGCTTCCAAGCGTTTTTCTTCCAAGTTATTGAGTTCTTCGAGTCTCAACTTGGCTGCTTGGCTTTCTGTTAGATCTTCTTACAGAGCTAATCTGAGAGAAGAGATCTGCACATCGAGGTCAGCTTCTCCTCCGAAGACAAGAGAGTAGGGGGTGGCTCCCGACGTAGTTCTTACAGTAGTGCGGTATGCCCATAAGTTCTCTAGGAGTTTTTCATGCATATTCGACAATAAAATCGCGATCTCGGGGGAACGAGATTTGTTAATTTTATTGTGATCAAAAGTTTGAATTACATGGTGAGATTTGCGGGATCAACACTCCTGAGTTCCCAATATCATCACAAGCTGCAGATCCTCTTTTCCTTGGGAACTGCATACCGATGATGAAATTGGCAACCCATCAATTATAACCCAAAAGGGAAAACCCCTGATTAAGGATTCGGACCCTAAAGTCCCGTTACATCCAAAATAGAAAATAAGAAGAGAAAGAAGGAAGGAAATAGAAGGATCTAGGGTGAAGGCTTAGGCCTTCAACCCGCATCTTCGTTGCCGATGAAGAAACCCTTGAATCTCTTGCTCTGGACTTTTTGATTGATGACACGATCTTCAAGGAAATAAGTTTCCTTCTCCTATCTCTCGGCGTCTTCTTTATGACTTTTGAGTTCAAGAATTCAGTTGCAGCAGGATCCCCTTCTTTTAGAAGAATGAGGAGTCTCTTTTCAGCAGCCTCTGTCTTCAGCAGCTTCTAACGCCTCTATCCATTAGCCTCCTTCAAGCTTCTATCTATTAGCCTCCATTCACCCCCTCCCCCTTTATTTATAGGTGTTAGGAGAGGTTAGGCGGGATTTTCAAAATTTGAAAAGTCGTTGGCTTGATTCTCACGGCTGAGAGAGTCGCGGTTTGAGATGAAATCAAATCTTCTCATTTATTATTTTTTAATACTTTGCAAAACACGTGTGCGTAGGAGGGCTGAGAGGAGATCCAATTTGTTGGGATGTATGGATTTGCTCCCTCGGAATTTTTATCTTAAGCTACACCCTCCTTCAAATAGTGATGCCACGTCTGGTTTGTTGGAGGCATGGTATGTTGCTCCCTCGGAAATTTATCTTAAGATACACCCTACTTCAATTATATGCTGCCACGTTGCATTCCATTTTGCTGATAGAAAGCTTGGGCGGGGGCATGCACATGCGCACTTTTATTTAGGTCGGTTTGAGAAGATATGTGGAGTTTAGATCTGATCTACTCAAATTTCAAACTTTATATGTGAGTTTAGATATGTGTGCATATCTTTTTGTCTCGGGTGGAGTTTAACATCTATTCGAACCTATTTGTTCAAATTTTAAATATTTAAACATGTTATAATTTACCTTAACGCCCTTGGGCAAGGGGTAAGTGTAAATTCCTATAATACCCCTATTATCGATCATTTGTCTTTTGACCAAAATACCCTTAGACCAGGTAGGAATGCTTTCACATATATTTGGACCATTATACCCCTGGAGGTTAAAATGACCAAAATACCCTCGGCCACCAAAGCTTGTGTAGGATACCATCGAAGCTTTAATAAGGCTGATATGAGGGTGAAATTACCAAAATACCCTTTTGGTACTTTGGTTGGTGTAGAGTCCATATATGTTTTGGACAAGAATACCCCTAAAGTAGATGATACTTTAAAGGGTGGAAACAATATTTGTCATGTATGCTTGTGACAAATGTGCGTCTGGAGCAAATGACCAAAATGCCCTATGGTGGGCAAAATTACCAAAATGCCCCCAAGTCCTATTAATTTAAGTAGGATGTTATCTGAACCATGTAAAAGGCATGATGGAGTATAGGAGAGAGTCTGAGCATATATTTTGCTTAAATCCCAAAATACCCTTGATGTGGTAAAATTACCAAAATGCCCCTCTACCGACTTAGCTTTTGTAGGATGCCGTAAAAGCTATACAGGGTCATGATAGGATGTTTTAGAAAGTCCCGTATGTATTTTGTCCTGAATTCCTAAAATACCCTTGGGCGGGTAAAATTACCAAAACTCCCTTTGCGCTCCTGGTTTGTGGATTTCATTGCAAAATTCTAGAAAGAAATCCATTGCTTTGTTAGTCAAGTTGTGAAGTGTCTTGAAGTGAAATGCTTTCACTATGAAAGACGGCTTAGAGACTTTACAACATGGATAAAGATTCACAGTTGCATCTTTCAACAAACTGTAGAATCTTTTTACTTCATCATTTGGAACATGAGAGAAATTTGGATATTGTGTGGCACAGGTATTCACATTCTCAAAGGCAAAAGAATAAAAAAGAAGTCCAACTACATCATCTACATGTTCCGTATTGATCACATATAGGCGGATCTTGATTATCATTGGTTGACTTTTCTGTCTCGCCTAATTTTTCTCCGTGAAATACCCACGTTGTATAACTCTTCAAAAATTCATTCCTAAGCAAGTGAAACCTGACCTCAGGTCACTATCTAAATGAAGTATTCCTGCACTTTTTACGTGGACATCGAATTGTATCACCAACTCCCTCTTGATGAAATGCGTAATCAAGAAATGCATCAACCCCATTTACATACTCATGATTTCCACTATCATCAATTTTCATCCACCTCTTGTTCAACATTTTTCCTACATAAAATTCAAAAATAACTTGAGTGGATAAAATATAGAATGTCTCCCTATTTAGAATGTCTCTATTTAACTAACTATAAGGAAAAGTTAATGAACTAACACAAACATTTATACAAAACATTGACGGTTACCTAGAAAAAGCACTACTTTAAATGAAAGATTTTAGATCCATATGCAAAAGAAACTCAGTAAACTAGCTAAAGCAGAAGATTGAAGCAATTAAGACCAAAAGAGACAAACAAAAGATAAGCCTTCAACTATAGTAAAGGAAAAACTATCACTATTCATGTTAAATGTATAGTGATCTTTCTTTATGGGCAAAAAACTAAGGAAAATAAAATTAAAAACCTCAAACAAAAACAGTAAACCTACTGAAAAAGAATGGTAGATTACATCCAACAGAGTTCAAATCCACACTTCCCAATAAAAATCAGGAAATACAAACATAAGAAGAATTTTCAGATGCAATAGAAGGCTGTTCAGCTGGCACCTGCATGGCCCAAAACATAATATTAATAGATTCTTCAGCATTAGAACAATCCTACAGAAGAGAACAAACGACTGCAAGAAAACACCTTTTCTTCCGATTTAATTTAATGCATCATGTACTTTTGAGGTACTAATCTATGAGTGTGAAAGTGTGCAAGCACAAACTAATCTATGAGGTAGCCAAATTGTAAAGAGAGAATACCACTGTCACGTGCACTCGAGAGCATTATCAAGCCTTATGAGGCACTAATCTATGAGTGTGAAAGTGTGCGAGCACAAACTATAAAAAAATGGAGGAGATTCAAGTGAAAGACAAGAAACAGAGCATCTTGCATTTATTAATGAATGTGGGGGAAGGCTTGTGGAGCGAAGTGAGGAGACGAGCCAGGTGGGGAGATGGGGGTGGGTCGGGGAGAGAGGGAGGTGGGGAGGTAGGGAGGGGGGGGGGGAGACGCTGATCTCTCCCTTCACATTGATGGCCTTCTACTTCTCCTAATCGCTGCCGCCACCCATTTTGCAAGCTCTTCCCAACTCTCTTCATCGCAGACCAAGACGCTGCCTCCAGCGCATCCTCGAGTACCCGTCGGATGATGGAACAACTGCACCGACTTCAACTACATCCATCCCTCTGATTCTGTCTCGATGAACTGCTTCGGATACCAGGAAATCGTGCTTACCAGTGGGGGGGCATGGGGGTGGGTCGAAGAGAGGGGGGGGGGGGGGGAGGTAGGAGGGGGATTCCCAGCTTTCTCCATCGCAGACCAAGACACTGCTCCGCCTTCAGCGCATCGTTGAGTACTTGTCAGCCCTCACCGGATGGAACAACTACACCGACTTCTCCTATCTCCTTCCCTCTGATTCCGTCTTGGTGAACTGCTCCAGATACCAGGTAATCGTGCTTACCATGGGGGGCGTGGACACAGTTCGTTGGCGGAGAAGGGAGGAGAGGGGAGGTGAGGGGAGAGGAGATGAGTGACTTAGCTAGGAATTTAGGATTTAGAAGTTTTATATTGGATTTTTTTTTCAGTTTTTTACTTTTACTGCCAGGTTACAGTGACAACCAAATAATTCTTTTCTCGTCACTGAATATTATTAGTGATGAAAACAAATTTGTTGTCACTAAATACAAATTTTACTCCCGCTAAATTAACCAATTTTTTCCGTCATGTTATTTTTCAATTTTTAGTGGCGAGCATTAGTGACGATAAATAATTTTCGTCACTGTACATAAGGTTTTCAATGACAACCAAAAAATATCATCATTGAAAAATCAGACAAAAAGAGAGAAGTAGGGAGAGAGATCGAGAGAGAGAAGCAGGGAGAGAGATCGAGAGAGAGAAAGAGAGAGGGAGTGGGAGGAGGTAGAGGGATCGCAGGTGCCGTAGAAGAAGGGAGGAAAGGAGGAAGAAAATCGGGAAATGGAGAGGTTGAGTTCACCGAAAAAAGGGTAGATCAGGCCGAATTTCTTCACCCTTTTTGGCTCAGGTGAGCTTCTAGCTTCTCTCCCCTTCGCTTTTCGTCGTTTTCGTCCTGTTTCTGGGTTTTGGGTGAGCTTCTTTGGGGAGAGGGTGGTTTTCGGGCGATGGGTCACCGGAGAAGATGCCGTGGACGGCGTCAAGGACCTTCCCTTGGTGACTGCAGCGCTGGAGGAAGGACCCCCATGGTTCGGGGCATCTCTCCGAGCCCTGTTTGGGCGTTTTCCCATGCCAAGGGAAACTTGCTTCCGCTCCCTACCATGGATTCCAGCGAAGATCCGGCCGACCTTCCTCTAGCCGTGGCCGTTGATCTTCCTCGGGATTCGGTGCTTGAGCCAGCGAGAAGCTTTCCCCCTATCTCCGGGGTGGCTGTTCGGCGATTAAGCATGGGTTTGGTGGGCCTCCAGCGAAGCTCCGGCAAGAGCTCTGGTGGCCCTTCTTGGGGGAGTGGTGCGTGTCACTGGGGTTGGGTTGTCACAGATGCGCCGTCGATGCGGCAGATTCCGTCACAGACGCGCCGTCTTTGCGGCAGTATCCGTCGTAGGCGCGGCAGGTTGCAGCCACGGGGCGGTCGAGCGGCGACGCCACGTTGGAAACGCCGGGGGGCTGGTCCACCCGTGGGCCAAGTCATCGCGTGTGCGCCTGCGTTTGGAGCTCTACTTAACCACTTTCCTTGTTCTTATGCTTTAGGCGATCGGGTAAGCGACCGTCAGAGTTCGAAGCATGACGTGGACCTCGGGACTTAAGGACGCCACGTCAGTTGCCTTTTTAGGTAGGAGTTACATCCTACTAGGATTTATGTGTTATGTTTATATGTGATGCAATGTTGTGTTGTATGCCATGTTGTATAGCTATACCTATGTGATGATGGTTGCATGCTATGTTATGATTTGTTGGCCTAGTCGAGCCCTCTACTTGCTTAGTTGTGTTATGGAATGTTATGCTATGCTATTCCTGTATTGTATGCATTTATGAGAACTTATGAATTATTATATTTGTTTATTATTACGTTATCTGGTTTGTGCATACATGCTAGGAATGTCAGGTTTGTCTTAAGACAGAGATTGTGGTTGGGTCTAGTCAGGTCCGGTACCTAGACTTGTCAGAGTCTAGGGGTTATGTCGATGACTTGATAGATGGATTTTGATCTCCGTATGTCGATCGAGGACTTTGACCTGATCTGAGGATTTTATTGACTTGATATGAGGATTTTGTTGAGGATTTGGATCTTTTTTTGATTTGAGACACTATAAGAAATGTGGGCTACAGTGATGAGCATTCAGTGAGAATAATAGTTATTGTCATAAAAGATAGGCCTATAGTGACAAGATTAATTTGTTGTCACTTGTCACACCCCGCCCCAATTAAATCCAAATTATCCCAAAATTATAGAAAATTTTGGCATGACCCTTGGGCACAGGCGCGTGAAATCACAATTTCAACCTGTTTACAAGATTACAATTAACACATCCTATTACAATTTTTCATAATTTACAACATAATAAAACCTCCGGGGACACCTTCACCCCAACATTCATTCATCCATTCATTCATTCAATTACAAGTTTCATGTACATAGGATTATAATCATCAAATACATAATAAATTTGCCATGTGACTGTAATATACAATTTCTCCAAATATTCAACATATATAAAGGGTCATTATAGAAAAATTGACAATCAAGGTAGAGTACAAAATAAATTTGAGATACAATCCCTCATCTCTCCACCTACTACAAAACTAACTCTCCAACAATAAGTATAAAATGACACCTCGTCAATGCTGACCACCACCCTGGGTATACTAGCCCCGAGCCTACCTCCTGCACACAAGAAAACCCAAGGACAATGAGGTCGAAGCCTAGTAGGAGTCACCTGACGACACTCTAGTACACTTGTGTACACTCACCTATCCTAATATACTGATCCTAGTATGGTCTGGCTAATCTGGGTAAGTCTTACATGCACAGACGCCGCGTCAAACCGTCAATGCTCGCCCAAACCCCTATAGACTCTATACCGGCCTCAGTATACTAGTATAAGTACAACATTCTCAAATCAAATCAAGATCCAAATCCTCAACAAAATCCTCATATTAAGTCAATAAAATCCTCAGATCAAGTCAAAGTCCTCGATCGACACACGGAGATCAAAATCCATCCATCAAGTCATCGACATAACCCCCAGACTCTGACTAGTCTAGCTATAGGACCTGACTAGACCCAACCACAATCTTTGTCCTAAGACAAACCTGACATTCCTAGCATGTATGCACAAACCAGATAACGTAATAATAAACAAATATAATAATTCATAAGTTCTCATAAATACATACAATACAGGAATAGCATAGCATAACATTCCATAACACAACTAAGCAAGTAGAGGGCTCGGCTAGCCCAACAGATCATAACATAGCATGCAACCATCATCACAAAGGTATAGCTATACAATATGGCATACAACACAACATTACATCACATATAAACATAACACATCAATCCTAGTAGGAGGTAACTCCTACCTAGAAAGGCAACTGACGTGGCGTCCTTAAGTCCCGAGGTCCACGTCATGCTTCGAACTCTGACGGCCGCTTAGCCGATCGTCTAAAGCACAAAAACAAGGAAAGTGGACAAGTAGACCTCCAAACGCAGGCGCACACGCGACGACTTGGCCCACGGGTAGACCAGCCCCCCGGTGTTTCCAACGTGGCCTCGCCGCTCGACCGCGCCGCGTCTGCAACTTGCCGCGCCTACGATGGAAACTGCCGCAAAGACGGCTCGTTCGCGATGAATCTGCTGCACCGACGGCGCATCTGTGACAACCCAGCCCCAGTGACACGCACCCCTCCCCCAAGAAGGGCCGCCGGAGCTCTTGCCGGAGTTTCACTGGAGGCCCACCGAACCCGTGCTTAATCGCCGAACAGCCACCCCGGAGAAAGGGGGGAAAGCTTCTCGCTGGCTCAAGCACCGGATACCGAGGAAGATCAACGACCACGGCTAGAGGAAGGCCAGCCGGATCTTCGCTGGAATCCATGGCAGGGAGGGGAAGCAAGTTTTCCCTGGAATGGGAAAACGCCCAAAGAAGTCACGGAGAGATGCCCCGGACCACGGGGGTCGTTCCTCCGGCGCTGCAGTCGCCAAGGGAAGGTCCCCGACGCCATCCACGGCATCTTCTCCGGCGACCCATCGCCGGAAAACCACCCTCTCCCCAAAGAAGCTCACCCAAAACCCGAAAACACGACGAAAAACGACGGAAAACGAAGGGGAGAGAAGCTAGAAGCTCACCTGAGCCAAAAAGGAAGAAGAAATCCGGAGGAAATCTGGCCGGATCTACCCTTTTTCCAGCGAACTCCACCTCTCCTTCTCCCGGTTTTCTTCCCTCTTTCCTCCCTTCTTCTCCGGCGCCTGTGATCCCTCTACTTCCTCCCACTCCCTCTCTCTTTTTCTCTCTCTCGATCTCTCTCCCTACTTCTCTCTCTTTGTCTGATTTTTCAGTGATGATTTTTTTTTGGTTGTC